>CALSBZ010028552.1:0-13842 GCA_943591055.1 Gobionotothen gibberifrons
CCCATTAGTTCTGCTATGTCAGACCCTGCAGGCTTTTTACAAGTTCAATGCCGTCATGCTGGTTCCAGGGCTCCTGTGACAGGCATGTCTCATTGTTTCCAGATTGGGAAGGCTAGATGAAGCACATGGTGAGATATGAGCGCGGGCTATACCTGATATACGATGAAGGAAAGAAAGAGGGGGCTGTGATGCAAAGTGACTTCTGGGTGGAGAGCTGCTTTGGTCTTTTGTCCACTTCCCTTGCGAACCCACGTGCATACGGTGGTTTCAAAAGCTTTGTGCAATTTCATGCACAGATGAAAAATTAATTGAAAAATATCGTGGCTGTGCTGCTGCCCCATTCAAAGGGAAGATGTGGTGGTTTAGCACCGGAAAGTCCCAAAATGGATTAGGAAGGACCAGGTCAAAACCGGAGTAGTGACAAAAAAAGTTGGCATTTATTAACCAAATATTTACAGATCAAACTAAATCAAACTGAAGGAAAAGAACAACAAACAAAAGAAAGTTACAACCTGACCGCATGCTGCCAACTGCTCCCCAGTCCAAAAACACAGCCCCCAGGAAGTGAGTCGGACATTTAAAGGGCCCATGTCATGCTTTTCTGGTTATTACCCGTCCCCTTGTGTGTTACTGTATGAAGGTTTTTCTGCATGTAAACGGTCTGCAGAGTCAAAAACCCTCAAAGTACACCCTGTAGCGAGTAAAACTCTAACACAGAAAATACCTCCCCAAAACGCCTCGTTGGAGAATTCTCACAGCGTTATAAACCTTTTTCTTACTCAATATCAAGCCACACTTATTGTTTTTACTTCGGCTGTGAGTGTTTGTGTGTGCTCAGGATGAGTTTCGCTTGTTCTAGCTGTATCGCCGACACGGAAGCCTGTCTGCTCCTCGCAGCAACGAGCCTCGCAACATCCGACCAATCAGAGCACACTGGGCTCACAGGGAGGGGCGGGCAGGAGCTCCAACAAGCCGTTTAGGACAGAGAGTGACTACACATACTTTACAGAGATGCTGTATGAGAAACCAATGTGAGTTTGGAAAATTGCACAATATAAATGTATTTTAGTAGACCTCAACAATTATGATCAGTAGAAATGGCCATGACATGGGACCTTTAAGCAAATATTCATAGTGGCCAAACGGTGGTACTGCAACCTCCGTGAAGTCATTAACCCCAGAAACACTTTGACTAACATCTGGAAAGAGATGTCTGTGAAGCTTTTTAGCTAAATAAACAAGATGAATCCCTTACTTAAAACGTTATGGTCTAAAAGCTGTAAAAGACACTAAAATCCAAATTCAAAAAACTTTACAGCTGCAACATTTCTGTTAATGGGATCCATCTTAAAGCTGCACCTAGATCGTGTTGGTGTTTATGTTGGTAACAGAATCTGTAAAACCACTACAAGCGTTCAAGAAGTAAACAGGAAGAGCTGTGAATCTGTCAGAATATACTTGTTATAAACACCCATACGTGCTGTTCATAATTGTCTCCTGCTGCTTTTCACAGTTCTCGTTATGTCTGCAGCCGTAAATCTAAATCCCTGCGTGACACCAAATCATACTAACAAATAACAATAAAAACAAGAATAAAAAATGTGCTTTTTCTTTTGAAACTGCACCACCATCTGCTGTGACATGCAGCTATGTTAACCCCAGAGCTACACACGGTGACACACTATCAATTACATCCATCAAACTTATTTAAAACAGATGCAGAAATGTGGCCACAACCTCATGTTCCCTCCACATGTGTCCATGTTACTGTTGAGTCACAAAGTCTCAAGGAAAGACTCGTTATAGAAAATATTTAAATCCGTCTCATGAGCAGGTTTTATTTTGTTCTCGGTGTCCTGCATGTGGAACTTACGCGGAACTCTTACGTATCATAATTTTTTTATTTTGCACATAAATTAAGGTATTAACAATCATCTTACACATTATGAAGCAAGAACTAACATTCAGAAAGACTGCCACGATGTGCACAGACATTTAGAGGGGCTATTGCTCTAAACTGGGAAAAGGGCCCGCCCCAAAAACGTTTATGTCCAACAGCTAAATTCGTCATTCAGGCACATTTTTTGTTTTGCGGTCCATATCTCATTAAAATATCTAATGTTAGTAACTATAAAAGAAAAAATGTGGACAATCCTGTTTGAATGTAGTTTGCCCTTTGTAACTGCTGTGCAGACATACTGATACAATAGGGCTTCAATAATTACTTTAAATAAACTCACTAATTAATAAAACCAGTTCAATACGCATTATTCATATTCTTATCATTCTTTATGAGCGCAGTAACGGTAAGGTATCTAATTACTTATTTAGTATTCCATAACTTAATAACAGAGATGCTCAAACTAAAGTGGTAGAGACATGGCAGAAATCCTGAAGCGGACAGTGAAGTGTTCACCCGTGAGAGGGCGATCAAGAAAAGAGAGAGATTGGCCCGTTGAGGGAGTTCACGGAGCAGAGGAAAAGAGACAGAAAGAGACGCTACAATACTAATTGTGGGCTTATCATGTTGATTCGGCCACAATAGAAAACAAAAAAAACTCTCGCTCTCTCCAGAGGGGCAGGTCAAACAAAAATGGCAAACGAGCTGTTGCCCGGGCAACAATAGCCCTTACCTGTGCACGTCCCTGACGATGTGTTAAGTAATTACTGGATATTCAACTCATGAGGGTCCTTCTTTAAAGCAATCCTGTTCCTTAACAGATAGCTCAAACTTAAACGCCTTTATTTTGCGGCATTGAAAATAAAATACACTAGAAGGTAAACACATTTTATTTTAAGATAAGATAAGAAGATAAGAAGTACTTTATTGATCCCAATTTGGGAAATGTTTGTGTTGCTGCAGCACAAAAAGACATGGCATTGTACAAAGACTAGGAATAAACAAGAAAGTAGAAGATATACATATGTGTGTGTCTTCCAGCACGATGAGGGCTCAAACTGCGGTAACCTGGGCTCCAGCGGCGGTAAAGGCCGGTTCCTGATGTTCCCTCACGCCACAGACGAGGTGCGTGAAAACAACGAGAAGTTCTCGCCCTGCAGCGTCAAACACATCGCCGAACTCCTGAAGCTGAAGAAGGACGACTGCTTCGTGGGTGAGGACGGGAGAAAAGACATCAGACGGTGTCCACCTGCATGTTGCATGCTGAGCGAGAGGCCAAATATTTACACCGTGCCTCACTCACTGTAAATAATTACAACTAGTGCGTGAGTGTTTACGTGTGTGTGTTTACGTGTGTGTGTTTACGTGTGTGTGTGTTTACGTGTGTGTGTTTACTTGTGTGTGTTTATCTGTGTGTGTTCCTCGTGGCCAGTCAGTGATCAGCCCATCTGTGGAAACCAGATTGTGGAGGAAGGCGAGGAGTGTGATGTCGGTCACAACGACACAGACCTCTGCTGCTTCAGCGCCAAGCAGCCTGCGGGGGTGCAGTGCCGCCTGAAGAAGGGGAGGGTCTGCAGGTACAGCAGGGTGCGCTCCAAGAAGGGGAATTTAGACATTTATTAGTACAATGTGTATTAGTTTAGGTGTAGGCAGTGGTGGACAAAGTATTTCAGTTTCATATTTGTATGTAGTGTCTCTACTTTAAAGAGTCCTCTCCTGCTGATGTTCAGGTGTATATCAGTATGTAGTGTCTCTACTTTAAAGAGTCCTCTCCTGCTGATGTTCAGGTGTATATCAGTATGTAGTGTCTCTACTTTAAAGAGTCCTCTCCTGCTGATGTTCAGTTGTATATCAGTATGTAGTGTCTCTACTTTAAAGAGTCCTCTCCTGCTGATGCTCAGGTGTATATCAGTATGTAGTGTCTCTACTTTAAAGAGTCCTCTCCTGCTGATGTTCAGGTGTATATCAGTATGTAGTATCTCTACTTTAAAGAGTCCTCTCCTGCTGATGTTCAGGTGTATATCAGTATGTAGTGTCTCTACTTTAAAGAGTCCTCTCCTGCTGATGTTCAGGTGTATATCAGTATGTAGTGTCTCTACTGGGACATGTCTCCATGCTTTAATGTTCAAAAAGCTCTTTACTTGTCTCATACTGTCTGTGCTGCAGCACCTCTTTTCACCCTCTGTCTGAAACCAGAGCCCAGTCTGCTCTGATTGGTTAGCTGGCCGGCTCTGTTGTGATTGGTCAACCACTTAGAGACATCCCGCCCCTTCCGCCTATCACGTACAATGTGTTGGAGCGCTAGCCAATAGAAGAGTGAGTGTTACATAGTGATGTCATTATGTTACGGAGGTGAACAAAGGAGTCCAATGGCGGCGTTTCAGCTCTGATTATACTCCCGTACTTGGTTACTGTCTGACACTGGGCGTATCACGAGGATAGGGTGCATGTAGACTTGTTCTAACACTTACAGTATATTGACGTAGGTTGTAGTTTGATTATTTCTCACTTACACCACTTTTAATCTAAGTGGCACACCACACTCACCTAAACTATTCTGTTGATGTTGAGTCTTGTAGTTGTTTTGCTTTTATGCGGCTTCATCTCCCCCCTGGACTTGTTATGTGTGATAAGATGAGATAAGATAATACTTTATTAATTCCAATGTGGGACATTGTTGTGCTTCCAGCCCGAGTCAGGGCCTGTGCTGCGGTCAGGACTGTGAGCTGAGGCCTGAGGGTCACACCTGTGACGAGGAGACGGACTGTCAGAAAGACGCTCTGTGTTCGGGTCTCTCCCCGCTCTGCCCCGAGCCCAGCAGCAAGGAGAACCTCACCGTGTGCAGCGAGGGCACCAGAGTGTGTGTGAACGGGGTGGGTGAGGCATGAACACACACCACATCTAAATAGCTTCAACTGCATTGCCTAATCAGCTTATGCTTTATTTATTTATTCATTTATTTAACAGGGACAGTGCACATTACTTAATGAGTTAGCCAAGAGGCTTTTTTTCATCTTTAGTCCTGGACAGATTCTGTAAGTCAACCTAAAGACACATTTCATGATAAACAATGAAATACAATCAAATAAAAACATACATTACTGGATTACTATCTTAACGGCCCGTCCACACAGCGGCGTGCGTTGACGCTTCACTATTCACTTTGAATCGGGTGACGTCACGAGCGTTGCTGGCGTGGCTCGCTGCAAAAGTTGAGCAATGTTCAACTTTTGACGCCTCGGCAGAAGCGTCAGCCAATCGAATCATATGCCAGTACAAGCTCTAGCCAATCAAACCGCGTGCTTGTGTGTCAGGGGCGGGAGATTCATGTGATTGGTTGTTGGTCGAGTTTCAGACACGCCCGCCGGCAAGCTTCAACGCACGCCGCTGTGTGGACGGGCCGTAAGTGTGCAAGTGCTAGTCCTAAAAATAAATCATTATCTAAGCTAGTTTTATTTGTTGACACTGGAAACAATCTCAGTATCGGGTCCATTGAGTTGCTTTTATGCAGTTTTAATATCTGGGATGTTTTTAAATGTCTATTTTTTGTAGCATTAAGACACAATAACGAAAAGACAAAAACTGAAAGAGGACATATTATGGTCCTTTTAGGTTCATAATAGAATGTTGGGCTTGTACTAGAACAGGTAAACATGCTGTAATGTTAACAAATGTTTTTCTCACACTGTCTATCTCAATGTACCTGTGTCTGCAAGGCTCCATTTGTGCGCAGGTCTCTTAAATCACCCTTCCCAAAAAAGCCAAGCTCTGATAAGCTTTAAAAGGTAGATCTCAAAACCCGTATAGAGATATACAAATAGGGATGTCCCGATCACCTTTTTTTGCTCCCGATCCGATTCCGATCATTTGATTTTGACAATCTGCCGATACCGATTTTTCCCGATCCGATCTGTATGCAATGCATTAAGAGAAAAAAAAAAGGTAACCGATAACAGCTGGTCATCCAACGCGATGAATTCAGCTATCTTGGCGGTTATTTTTTTGGCCTATTCACTGTTCTGGGGCAGTTTCTCTTTCCTTTTAAAAGTCTCTGAAAGTGTCGGTTGTTTCAGTGCCGTTACCCGAGTGGCCGCTGTGTACTCGTCGTGTTGTTGTTGGTGTTTGTTTCTCAGGTGGCGTATTAGATTGGTCGTGTTGAACGTAGCTCTTTTCTTTCCACCAACCGGAACCTCCGCCTTGCAAACATTGCATCTGGCTGTTACACTGCCTTCACTTTCAATTTTATAATACTTCCAAACTCCTGACATATTCTCTGTCCCGACTTCCGAGTCACCAGCTGAACGTAGCCTCTCGTTAGCTTACTGCTACTATCAGACACTGCGCCCACTCTGTTGCCAGATTGGAGAGAAATAAGCAACCAGGTCTATGAAAACAAAAGAAGCAACACATACTGATGACTTTAAGACGTGAACATGGTCATTTTTGTTTTGTAACATTAAATCAAATAATAATAATTTTTAAAAAAATCCGATCCCCGATTTTTTTCTCCCGATTCCGATCTTTTGAAAATCACGTGATCGGCTCCGATCCCCGATCACGTGATCGGATCGGGACATCTCTAATTCAAATGAAAGAATTGGGTGGGGGGGCATATTCTCATGTGACATATAAAGGTTGGTAGACACTCCAGCTACTAACAATAATGATATGCCACAATTAAAGTAAAACATATTTCAGATTGTGTCATAAACCACATTGTAATGTCGCGATGCTTTTAACTTTCAATTTGTGTGTAACTCTTTGACTTCATTTTCATAAAATAACTGTGTCAGAAATCAATGGAAAAGATGGCTGCCGGGAACAGTAGTAGTAAACTCCAAGTTGAATCGCCTGCACTCACAGAAGTTTTGCAGTCGTGTTAAGTATGATTTGTAGTGCAAGAACAACTTTAACAGCAGCTGTAACAGTTCACACCTCAGAACCAATCACTGATCCTGTGTGTAGTCAGAGGTGGACATTTAGGTTCATATAAAGTGACTTTTAAGGACGACTACGAGCCTACCCTTGGCTTATTATGGTAATCTTTGCTTCAAAAATATCTATTGCATAAAGAAGTTCCAGACTCTTGTTTATCTGGTATTGTTATTCAGCTAAACTGAAGTGTTTATTGTTCATAAATCAAATAACATGACGTCATAAATCCTCCTGATTGATCCAGATGTTTCTCCGTCTAATCCGTGTGCTCAGAATCCCATTTATTTGTGAACATTACAACACAGCGTTACTAAGAAAAGATCTGGTCTAATCTGATGTGACCTCAGTTGGAGAACAGTTTGTGACTCCATGCAAGTTTAAACTTGACAATATTTTCGTAATTGTGAAACGCCCTGTGATGAAACACTGTTCAGTGCAGGAGAGGAGAGGAATTTATCCCAGATGTGGATGATGTTGTTCTGAAAATACGACTCTCCCGAGGTGTAGGACATATCTGGGAACATGTTGAACAACTGTAATAATGAAAGGAAAACAATCCAAAAGTGTTCAAGCTAATCATAAATTATTTCAAGTGACTCCGATTCCGCTGACCGCTCAAATCCTTCCTAGAAAACAGGGAATCTGATCCCTTACAAATAAACAACAGTTACATTTTTGGTCAATTCTTCAAAACCCCTCAGACAAGATATATGTTTTCAGGCTTTGAAGAACAATGAAATGTTTAAAGCCACATGGGTTTAGAATGTGTCCCAAAGCCTAAACACACATTTAACCTCAGGAAACATATTTCATGTTCATTTAAAATAAATACATGATTTTCTACTACAAGAAAATGTCTATGAATGCGGTGTTGTTACTTACAGGGTTCCCACGGGTGCTGGAAATCCTTGAAAATGCTTGAAATTGTACGAGGTGCTTTCAAGGTTTGAAAAGTGCTTGAATTTTGGGAATGGTGCTTACATTTGGGATTAAGTGCTTGAAATTGTAAATGCTTTACTTCACTTTTTAGAGGAAAACTACCTAACTAAAGGTATTAAATACATGTAGTGGAGTAAAAGTACACCATTTACCTCTGACTTATGTTTACTGCCAACCTACCTAAGTACCTCAAAAATAGTAATCAATAATGTATTGAAAAGTTATTTGGCAGATTATTTGATATTGGCTCAGCCAGGTTGTATGGGATGCCCAGATGGTTTACTCATTTTGAAATATTAAGCTTTCTTTTCTTTAGTTTGTCATCCTCATGTAGAATGCTATTATGAAACACACATTTGGTTGTTTATAGCATAAAGAACACCTGATTTAATGTGAGGTAGGGAAATAATAATTTGAGTATAAGTATGTGTATATAAATATGTAATTTACAACAGCTGCAAGATGCTTGAAAAGCTTGAAAATGCACCTTGAAAAGTGCTTGAATTTGACTTTGGAAAAGGTGTAAGAACCCTGTACTTAGTAATGTCATTATGTGAAGGAAGAAAAAACAAAAGTGTGGGATTATAGCCTTTGCAGACCATTTACATGCACTAAAACCAACACACTACAGGGAAGGGAAACCCCAAAAAGCAGAATGGGGCCTCTATAAAAGCCTGGTAGTGAAAGGTTATTATTAGGCAATCATAACTGTTGTTGCCCTGATCCACTTTTGTAATCCTATGTTGTAATATTCACTCCAGCTTGGTTTCAGAATGCACCATCAATCAGAAAAGTTCTCTACCTCTCTTAAGCCCTGAGGAGGTGTTGTCGCTCACTGATTGGCCAAAATGTATGGAGGACAGAACATGACATAAGTATAAATAAATAAATAAATACATGTGTAAATAAATGTATGAAGAAACACAGGAATAAATAAATGTGGAAATCACTCGGATGCTAGTACTAGAGTAAAATAATGCATGTTTTTTCTGCTTTCTTTTTCAGAGCGATACAAATAATTTGTACCATAAGTTCAGTCAGACAACTCACGTGTTCTTAATATATTTATTATAGCAGCATATAGTTTGAGTTTGGCGTCTAGGCTCGGGCCTCATCACTCCACAGATTTACAAAGAACATTGAGTGATGATTAGATAACTATCCCCCGAGCCTACAGGTGGAAGCTGGGGTGGAGCTGGGGTGGTGGTGGGTCAGGCAAGCAGCAGCAACATGAAACACAGCAGTAGGAACATGACATGAACGCAGCAGTAGCCAGTGAACACAGCAGTGGCAGCAGCAGCATAGCGAGGCAGAGGCAGAGAGACCTGGCAGCTTAAATAGAGCGGCATGTTTAGGAGAATGTGTTTGGTTGGTTGTAAGAGGGACGAGGTGCGTCACGTGTTAATGTCTGATTGGTGCTCGAGTTGACTGCCTGAACTAGCTCGCAGGCTTCGCCCCATTTCTTAATAAAATGGACACTGTTGGAGTCAGTCCTAGTTTGACTGCTACCAACAATAAAATGAAGTACTTTTACTGTGTACTCTTTGGGTAATACTCTCTCAAATTCTCCTCCTGAGAACAAAATCATGCCACTTCTGCTAAACCTAATCTGTCAGAAATGATCACACTCCTGTAACCAATCATGCTTCAGACTGAGGTTAGGACCGCCCACCTCATTAGCATACGGACACAGAAATACATAAATAAATAAATGTAAGTGACCGTAAATGTAGAAATATATTAAAGATATATAATAGCGTGTGTTCTGTTTTATTTTCAACTTTTATTTATTTATTTATACATTCAAGTATTTATTTCCATATTTATTTATTTCCGTATTAATTAATTTATTCCTGTATTAATTTTATTTATACTTATGTCATGTTACGTCCTCCATAAAAATGCACCAAGTGGCTCTCAATGGCTAATTAGGGGCCACCAGGTGAGCTGAATACCCTCCAATCAAACAGAGGGAATCGTCACATTTAGCTAAAAGGAATTAGGAAAAGGGAAATGACAACAAGTATCAAAGAATAACGGACCACCACACATTTGTATATGTTCCATGTATTTGATCCACTATTCAAGGTCTCAATTGGTTTTCATTCATGACAAAAGGCTCTTTAAAACTTTCCCTTGTTGTTTAGTTTACCAGAGAGAATATCATATCTGCACTCATATGCAACTTTGTTATAATGTTGTGGTTACCTGGCGCTCTGTATCACAAGACATTTCAAGAGCCTGATATTAGATCGGTGTATCATCTAGACCAGGCGTGTCCAAACTACGGCCCGGGGGCCAAATGCGGCCCGCGGACCATTTTGAATCGGCCCTCAGCAAATTCAAAAGTATAATGGAATACGGCCCACGAATGAAACTTGTGCTTGTCTTATATTGTACTTCTTAAATATAAATGTACAAATAAATTCGTCAGTAGTACTCATGTGTTAATAAGACCACTTTTCAAATAAATTCAGTCAATTAAAGTTGGAAACATTTTCTAACATATTGAAAAGAAAAAAGCCCAATGACTTATTTACATAACAAGCTTGAAATATACCCTGTTGTAATGGATGAGCTGCCAACACTCACAAGCATTTACCTACATTTGATTGATGTTGCTAACTTATAACTGAACTTATGAGGCACTATTAGATCTGGCCCGCCGGTATATTGCACGCACACCTTCACTCCATCCTGAGGGTCTCCTCAGCTCAGAGCCTGACCCCAAACATTGATGACCTTGCACCCAAGATGAGATGCCAAGTATCTGAACTAGCATCACAGAGCAGCACACTGAGTTTACATGGATGTTTCCTTCTGCACTTTGTTTCTCACGACAACAGGGCATGTTTGGTTTTCTCTTTGAGGGGAATAGCTTTGTTGAAGCTGTTGTTGGCCTGTGGGAAAATGTAATCATAAGAAATGACTCTGGAAAAGCTGCAGATAGAGCCATGAGAAATGAATGCAACTGATTATTTAATGTTTAAAGTTGTTTTCATAGGCAATCATTTAAGCTTTGTTAGTTCCAGGTTTAATATGTGCAATAAGTTCATTTCAATAAGTTCTGCAATAAACATTGAACCAGTCCGGCCCTCCACTAGTACCCAATTTTTTATTTGGCCCACTGTGTATTTGAGTTTGACACCCCTGCTCTAGTGAGTGGCCCAGCCCTTCGTACATTTTTCTGTATATGGCCCTCGGGAAAAAAGTTTAGACACCCCTGATCTAGACAAAAAACAAAGCGCTTTACCTTTATAAGCTATATCTTCATGATTGTTATAAAGGTTTTAATGGGGTTAAACATAATTTCCTCCGCTTTATGGACAACCAGGGATGTTTAAAGTGCTTTTCTTACTGATCTGTTCCTCTCTGCAGGTCTGTGCCGAGTCAGTGTGTGTGAAGCACCGCCTGCAGCAGTGCGACTGTCCGGGAGACTCCATGAAGGAGAAATGCCACATGTGCTGCCAGCAGCCCGGTAACTACTGCCTGTCCTCCACTGAGGAATGTGTTTACCCTTTGTGTCCCAACACGTCAGCCTGTGTCAATCTGTACTGAGGTCACACAACTGTTTTCCATTAGATGACCTCAAAACTATCACAAGAGACAACATCTCACACGATGGTTTGGGTACAGCGTGTAAGATGTTTGTTAAAGGTCACCTATTGTGCAAAATCCACTTCTTCATGTCTCTTCTACATCAACATGTGTCCCCTCTTCCTCATGTCTCTTCTACATCAACATGTGTCCCCTCTTCCTCATGTCTCTTCTACATCAACATGTGTCCTCTCTTCCTCATGTCTCTTCTACATCAACATGTGTCCCCTCTTCTTCATGTCTCTTCTACATCAACATGTGTCCCCTCTTCCTCATGTCTCTTCTACATCAACATGTGTCCTCTCTTCCTCATGTCTCTTCTACATCAACATGTGTCCCCTCTTCCTCATGTCTTTTCTACATCAACATGTGTCCCCTCTTGGAGGGGGGGGGGTTACCTTGGTTGGTGATTGGCTAATGGTTACACAAGCCAAAAAATCGTCATGACATCATGAAGTGGCCAAAATCTGATCAGCTCATTTTCAGACAGGTTTTTATAGAAATGGATCAGGACAAAAAGAGAGAGAATCTTTGTTCCTGAAACTTTCAGAGTCTCTTTCCACAGAGGGGACACATGTTGATGTAGAAGAGACATGAAGAAGAGGGGACACATGTTGATGTAGAAGAGACATGAAGAAGAGGGGACACATGTAGAAGAGACATGAAAGGGTGGATTTTGCATAATAGGTGATCTTTAAATGTAAATCTAATGGTATTCTCTCTGTGGCAGATAAGCCTGAGACGTGTGCGAGCACCACCTCCTCCGTGCTGTCCCGTCTCTTCCAGAAAAAGGCGCTGGCGTTGGTGGCCGGGGCTCCGTGCTCCGAGAGTCGAGGATACTGCGACAAATTCCACTTTTGTCGCCTGCTGGATGCAGATGGACCAATCGCACGACTCAAAAACTCCTTCCTCAATTTAGATGACTTCGATGACATAGCAGAGTGGATGAAGGTGACGTTTTTATGTAAAGTTAATATCATTTTGTTATGCAAAGGCAAGGCAAGGCAAGTTTATTTATATAGCACCTTTCAAAACAAGGCAATTCAAAGTGCTTTACAAAAATGAAAGACAGGAAGAAAATGGCATTTAAAAACAGTCATTAAAAAGCAAAGATAAAAAATATACATTCAAATAAAAAATACATGAATAAAAGTTACAGTGCAGTTTAAGATGTGAATAGTTCAATTAAAAGCAGCGGCAAAAAGAAAAGTCTTCAGCCTGGATTCAAAAGTAGTGAGAGTTGGTTTCTGGGAGCTTGTTCCAGATATTTGGAGCATAATAACTGAACGCTGCTAAATTAATAGAAATAACTGTGCATTGAAATTGGCCTTTTTAATGACAGCTTCAATGATTCGTCAATATTCCATAAATCGATGAACACCTGCAATGATGTTGACATTAAGGTTATTCTTTCGAGAAGTAAATTGTTAAATTCTATTTTGTTCTAGTTTTTCAAATGACATGATTTGAGATGTCAATTTTTTTTTGGGATAAAACACCATGCCTTATTTGCAATAGTTGGATAGTAATTTGAGGTCTAATTTTAGGTCTAACAAGACTACAATTAAGGCATTTTAATAATAAAAGACATATTTATGGATATACGATGTAATGTCAATTTGAACAGTGTGTTCAAATTGGCGCCCCCCCGCCGCTAGAATGTCAGTCTTTTCACTGATTTGTCGTCTTGAAAAGGGTACTCACAACAATTCCGCAACAACATCCTCTTCACCTGTTGCCATTTCAACGTTAAAAACAATAAAATGCCAATCACCAATGCCCCCCCCCCCCCTTATCACCTGAATCTCCTCCTAGAGCACCATTGTGTTCTTTTTAACCAAATGTCTCTCAGAGGGGCGTGGGGAGGGGCTCCTTATTTTCATCTAAAGTAACAAACAGAGAATCAGCACTTTGGAAACGGGGCTGAAACAGAGGGGATTATGGGTAATGCTGCAATGATCTGTTTGGTGTTTGGAGCCAAACACTTCAGAGACATGTTGTGTATATATCTGAGACCCATAATATATTGATGAAAAACAGTATACTGTAATAGGGGACTTTTAATGGGTTTCTGGTCATCTGTACGGCTACGTTTTCACATCAATTATGTACTTTGTTAAGACGCAGCAGATGTTTGTTGAGGTCAGATCTGCTCAGAGTTGATTAAACTGCCTGATGTTCAGCTGCCGTCGAAGTTTCAGTCGTAGAGCTGCCTTTGAGGTTTAGTTCCTCATGACAGCATGGAGAATCAGGAATGCCCATTTGGGTTAAAGAGCGCCTCAAAGATCATTTTTCCGTTTCAGTGGAGACACAAATTACCCCTCACTTCAGGAACCATTGTGTTATTTTACCACCGGCAGCACGGCATGACTTTCTAATGTACAGAGCTGCAAAGTAAAGCAACCAATCAGGGAGTAGAGGAGGGTACATTTCAAAATATGTGATGAGTTTTTGATACAGCAAAGTTCAAT
>CALSBZ010028569.1:0-10379 GCA_943591055.1 Gobionotothen gibberifrons
CAGGAGTTGTTATGGATTTTGAGGAACATTTTGTGGATTACCTATGCCAAGAGTGCATTATGCATGAGAGATGTTTACTGTCTTACTAATAATGTAATTGTTTTCTTTGAGAACCTCTTTCCAGAATTTCTGAATATATACACATTCTAATAAACGGTGAACATACTGTGAGTGCCTTCTGTTATTTTGTAGTCTATGATTTATATTACATTAAAGTTCCTTTGTGTTTTTATATTTTCACATCAAAGTCATTCTCCCATGTTGTTTTATTTGTATCTGTTTTTTGTTTGTAGTTGCCCTGGAGGGCGACCCATAGAATCATTAATTTGGTTGAGACCTTTGTAATTGAATATTTAAATTGAGTGACTGCAAGTAGCAAATAAAAAATGAACACCCAGGATTTGTTCACTATCTTTTAACTTATCAAAAGTCACTATTAAACCTTTTTGCTACTGTATTTAAATGCTGGGAGAACCCATCTGAACAGAGCTTTATTCCTCAGCACACACACATACAAACAAATGACTTGCAGAGTGGATTGCTGCAGATTTGGAGGAAGAAGAGGGCGTTTTTTATCTTTTTCTCACAGAAGTGTTAAAAAATAATGGTGAAAGTCGCAAAGTTATTTTTATGAATTACACAACTGTATAATAAAAACAATTGAATTCATTATATTTCACATTGATTTGTGTTTCGCATTAAATATGTAATGTGGAACAGAGTGAAAAGTTAAATGAAGGATGATAATGTTTGCTTCATTTTAACTGTTAATTGTATCACTATTCAGCTCACGAAAGGTAGCATTATACTTACTGCAGGCTTTGAGTTTCACAGAAATCACATGACTAGATGGAAAATCCCCATGACTTTCACTGTCAACAGGAATCTTGTAATGACAATAACCATATATGGGTATAACAGGATGTTTATGCTTCTTCCAGTGTGATACTAGAAGAAAACTAGAAGAAAAGATTGTTTTAAATAACAGTTGAAGCAATGACCTGATAAACCTATGATGCCGTCTGGAAATTCCTATTGAAAGGAAAAACAAGTAAATTATTGTCAAAACGTGACTAGAAAAGCTTAAAACCCTGTACATATTGTGAACCAATTCTTAAATTAAAACATCCCACTTATTTAAAAGAACTCCGCCCCCCTCCTGTTCTATTAATATAGGATTGCACAACGGGCTCACCTCATTACAGGTACCAGAATCCTACGAGATTGCTTTGGATGTCAGGTTCACACCCAGTATCTCCAGTTCTTTCATGAAAGATTTGAAGGAAAAATGCAAAATGTAAGGGTTTATATTTGCAATATTTGAGGAGAAGCGTAAACTCAAAGGTGAGTGTGTTTAATTTCCTCCCTGCGCTCTAATGAATCTTAAATCTGCTGCTAACTACTATCTTGTAAACACATACATGTTATTTAATCAAGAGCATTTCATGATTTATTTCTAATGTAAAGCATTTTTGTTTGGCTCTATTACTTTGAATCTAGCACAGAAGTGCATTCACCTTCATTTGTCTTCATTTAAAATCAGTATTATTGTTTCTATAATGGCATCAACATTTTGCTCAACATAAGACCATTAAAAACCCCAGGAAAATGTCACCATTGTTTTGACGATCTCAAAAACACAAATACTTTTTTGCATCATCATTAGGAGTTGTAGTTTGTATTGATTACCGTGTGATCGTGATACTGTCTGACTGAGCCTCTTACTTCAAGTGATCAGGTGCATCAGTAAACAGAGACGAGGTATCTTTGGGTGGAGTTTGAGCATGTCAGCTTGTTCTGCCACATGCCTGCACTCACCTAGACCTTCACGCCCCATTGTCACGCACCTGTTTCTTTCAGCTAAATTTAAACTTGCCTGGTGGTTTAAGCTGATGAAAAATGTTTGGTCCAGTCTGAAAAAAAGTGAACTTACTATATCAAGTTGCGCCTTTTGCAAAAATACTAGTTTGGAGCTTTAGGTAAAACACACAAAATGATTGAGTATTTCCTAAATGCTGAAAAGTTGCATGAGGAAAACTACTTGACAATTACATATTTTGACAACCGGTGTTGTCACAACCAGTTTTATACACTGGTCTAATTAGCATCAGATATACATTGGCTAGTCCCCTTAAGCATTGGCAAGTCCCCTTAAGCATTGGCAAGTCCCCTTAAGCCAGCATGTCCTCCTACATAAAACGACCATATAGGCAGATTGTTCATGCCCTTATTACGACCCGGAGACACGTTTTAAAGAGTACGTTATTTAAAGAGTATGTTATTTCTTACACAACCACTAGAGGTGCCCATGTAAATTTCCGGTCTCAAAGTTTTCATAATAAAACCGTATTCCCCTCACTGTCAAATTATTTTACAGTGATATCTGCAGTACTCCTCCACTAAAAAACATCAGTTTATCCTTGTTAATTACACAACATGAATTGGTTTGAATTGTGTACAATAGGCGCTTTCACACCAAGTACTTTGCCGTACTTAGTTCCAAGTACTTAGTTCATCAAAACTCTTTAGTTCTGATGAACTAAAGAGCAGATCGTGTTCACACCGGAATAAGTCCCTGGGGGAGTATTAGGCAAATGAAGCCGCTGACGTCACTTCTTCTTCTTCTTCTTATTCTGCTTTGGGTTTATTGGCAGGCCGCAAACAACTTCACGGCATATACTGCCACCCAAAGTCCCCGGCCGGAAGTCCCCGGAGTTGGGGACTGGCTTCAGTAGAAGCTGCTGGGACTCCCAGCACCTTTTTCTCCCATGAAAGTACCTGCTCTCTAGCAGGGACTAAAAAGGGGGTGAAAAGGTTCCCATGAACTAAGTTCGAGTTCCGGATTTTTTTGGCATGAACACAACATTTCAAGAACTATCGGAACAATACTGGGAAAAGTACTTCGGTGTGAAAGCGCCTAATGCTTTTGTGTTTTTCCCATTGGTTTTTCCCTTTCGATTCTGAGAAACACATTTATTTTTTTAGAGGTTTTGCTATCGTTCAAGGTCGGTGATTGGATGTTTTAGCCGCAATGCACGTTGGGATATGGTGTTTATGCAATATGAAATCCGAAAACATATATATTTTTTAATAATAATACTTTAATCCGAGTGTACTTGCTTTTCTCTTTGAAAGTCATCACATAACGGCATTGTAATACACGGCTCGGCTGCATTAAATATTACACACCTGCCGTAGTTCTTTATTTATAGAGCCCTGATTAGAAGACTTCTGGACAAACTGGAAGAACTGCCACCGAAATTGAATACGTGACGTGGATCATAAATATATCAGCAATTAAAGAACATCTTCAATTTCTCTTCACACAATATGGCTCCTTGCAGTATCAATAGTAATTCGGCTGACTTTTATATTTGATCCAATTGGTAGATATTCTATATTTACACCATAACGGTGCACAGCTGATAGAAAAGGACTTGTAGTGTTTAAATATATTACTGATTTTATTTGAATATAAGAATGTAAATACTGAGTTTAGAGAATAGTCAGGGGTTTTGGGTGATGGGAGACACATCTATGGAATCAGAATTTCAATAGCTTACCGTTAAATGACGGATATACCTTTCTGTCTGTGATGTTTTACAAATCAGATATTAATGTGTAGAACTATAATATGTGAAATAATATAGCAATATCCTGTAAAATTATGTGAAAACATGAATAAAACTACACATCTTCAAATGTGATACATACTTAACCTGTTAAACCCCATCCCCCCGCCACCGGGGGGGAAAAACACATAATTTGCAGTTAACAGCGTCTGAGGGCTTCTTAATATTTAATAAACTATGAATGTTTCATATCCATGTAACGGGAAGAAACTCAGCTAACTTTTTGTATTTATTTATTTTTGCAAAAAAAACCACAAAGCTAACGCTGAGCCTCTGAATTAGCCCAGAGCGAATAAATGCTAACGCCGTTTGCACGGAAAACACGGTATAACACCCTTATGACTTATCGTAACTGCAAATCCAACCCATCGATTAGTATCGTTACTTTGTAACGCGTTAGACAAGAGGGGTTTCCGCCGCAGGTTTATATGTATGTAATCTGCGCGATTGCGCGTCCACATCTCCACTTGCAGGGCTGCATAAACATGGCTGAGTCAGCGATAACTTTCGAGGGGTGGAGGTATGCCCATTATTTTGAGTTTGTCCGAAGAATAGACAGGAATGTGACGGTGAGGTGCAAACTGTGTCCAGGCCAGAAGCTGTTATCCACTGCTGTAAACACCATGTCAAACCTCAACAAACACCTGCAAAGAACACATGCTAAGGTGAAGCTAATAGCTAAGGACCCCCGAACCCAGAGTGAGGATGTTGTGAGTGCGCCGCCGCCGACTCCGAAGCAGCAAAAATTTGAATTTGGAGGACCGGTAACCAAAGCAGAGATGGACAGGCTTGTAGCATCCTTCAAATGTTGCCCATTTGCACAGTGGAATCACCATCGTTCAGAGATATACAGCGCAAAATACAGATAGCAGGAGACAGAGGACAGCCATGGTCAGATAGGAAAACATCCAGGAGCTATCTGGATCAGTCTTATGACGGATGGAAAACTGAACTAAAGAGAACATTTGAAACTTTAGCAGTCTGCGTGATCTGCCTGTAGGGAGGGGCGGTCCGGCCCTGCGAGTAAAGTAACCAGTAAAGTAACGAGTAAAGTAACCAGTAAAGTAACCAGTAAAGTAACAAGTTACTTTATGTAGAGAGTAACGAAGTAGTGTAATATATTACTTTTTTTTAAAGTAGTATGTAATATGTAATATATTATTTTTTTTTTGTAACGACCAGGGTAGGATTTTCACCGGCGGCCATGACGGCCATTCCGTCATTGACGTCATTGCCCCTCGGTCTGGCCGTGAAGCCCCGAAAATAATTGTACGTCCTACGGCCACCATGGCCTGTGTGCCCCTGATGCTGTTAAAATCTCGAAAGTTGCTTTGAAACAGTGGTTTCTGAACTGCATTATGCTGCGTTCACAACGGACGCGATGCGAATATTCTCATCGCACTAACCGCTGGAGTTTCACCGCGGCTGTCAGCTGTGTTTACTCCTGTCATTCAAACAGGATGCGCTGGAGAGAAGGCGGGGCTTATATCCATGTAAATACTGTGGTGGAAACCAACTACGAAAGAATTAACCTATTTTACCGTGATTTAATTGTAATACACGTTTCAAAATGATGCCGAAGTAACTAAATACTGATAACGGTTAGTAAAAAACATGCTTTGACAAGTGTGCAGACAAGACGGCAGGCGAAAAACTTTTAAAATGCGTGTTCTCTGAATGGAGTGATCTCCATTCGATCAGATCAGAAGAAGAAAGTGAAGAATTTAGAGGCATTTTGTTTAATTATTTTGCTCAATTTTTTTTATTACACAAGCTACGAGATGTTTTCCTACGTTTCTTGTCTCAGGAGTGTAGGGTTTGGGAATTATGGCAGATTAAAAAAAATATATGAAGGCAAATTTCAAGCTGTCCTCCACTCTAGCTGTGACATCACGCACTCTAGCCTTAACGAGCTGCGCAATACACACTAATGTTAAAATCTGAAGAAGGCCTCTTTACCAAGGTCTGAACAATGTTTAATATTTCTAAATGTATGAATCTGATTTAAAAGTTGTTTCATTTGAATAATGTCAGAAAGATGTGTAACATTTTAAAGTTGGAATGAGGTTTCTGAGTGAAAGTATGAAGGAACAGTTAGCAGTTGAAGTCGCATGAAGATTTGTCGAGTCTGAAGAGTTTCTCCATTGACTTCAATGGTTAAAAATGTGATGAATTATGGGATACATCTCAGGAATTATGGAAGTTATGAATGAGAAAAGTAATAGCAATCGATTCCCGACCGAGCTGAAAGTTTTGATGTTTGAACGGAGTTTCTGCAATGTGGAATGTGGGAGAAGAAGAGGCGCAAAATAACCCGGCGGAATAATAATAAAGAATTAGTCCATAGAATAACAGATAGTTGGAATGCTGTATCAGCATTCCCACTAAATTAACAAATTGATTTTGATACAATTGGAGCCATAAGAGGGAGAGAGAACAAAGAGTAGATCACACAGAGAGGAATGAACAATGATGGCGTCTGCATAGTGTGAATTTGTGTACCTTTACTTTAACAATTGACCAAATATTGTGGACCATTCATTGGAACATTTCATCTGATTCTCATAGTACTTAAAAGATCACTTGTGCAGATGCCCACTGACATGGTTTTAAATCTAAATGCACATATCTACAGCAGGAAAATGGATATGCCCTGGGTATTTATAAAATCTTAAAATGTTTAACACCTCTGCGCTTACTCACTAAAGTGAAAACTATTCAAAAAGGGGCACAACCTATTTAAGATCATTTCATGTACATGTATTTTCAAACACTAAAGTCAATGTGAAAATGTAAGGACTCTATCTATTTGATACAAATATCATGTGACGTTATGAATCAATGCAGTAATGTGATACTACACTGGAAAAATAGGGATTCTAAAAAACATTTTAGTATTTTCTATTTTCTAAGAATACGATGTACATATTGCGGTTTCTTTATTGAAAAGCCTGTGTTAGGGTTAGTGAAACAGGCAGGACCCAAATGCAGATTGACCAGAGAAAAATACCTTTATTCCAAGGTTGTAGGTGACAAAAAACAGAACACTACCCTGAGAACACAGTCTCAGACAAACGACGAACCAACACTGAACACAGGAAGAGACAAGACTAAATACAGGGAGGGGTAATCACAAGACGAGAAACAGCCGGGCAGGGGATGAGAAACACAAGGGCCACAGGTGAACACAATCAGACAATTAGACACACCAGGGAAACTAACGACAGGGAGGAAAAACACAGGGAGAAGGACCAGACAATATGCATGGAGGAAAACATGACAGGGAGAACCGAACAGCAAAATAAACCCAAACCGAGACATACAAAACTAAAAACGTGACATAACATAAGAATCCTGACAGCCTAATTTATTTTCAATATCTTAAATATTATATGACTTCAATTTAATGCAGCATTGTATTCATACACAATAAGGGGGACAAACATCTGTTTATTGGACCAATCTTAATTGTTTAAAGGTGAGGTGTCATGGCCATTTCCACTGATCATAATTCCATTGTTGAGGTATACTAAAATAGAAAAATACTGTGCAATTTTCCAAACTCACATTGGTTTCGCATACAGCATCTCTGTAAAGTGTGTGTGTTCACTTTCTCCACTAAACGGCTCGCTGCAGCTCCTCCCCCCCCTCCCTGTGAGCCCAGTGTGCTCCGATTGGTCAGCTCGGCCCCTCTGTTCTGATTAGTCAACCACCAGAGAGGCTCCTCCGAAAGCTGGCTTCAGTTAGCTGCTAGCTAGCTGAAAACACCAACGGTAGCACACACCATCATATGCCAATATATACACCTTACACACCCTATAACATGTACAGATTCGAGTATAGACATTTGAGGCGTAGAACGGAAGAAGAGTACGTTATTTTTACCTGTAACAAACTACTTTGTTTGATGAAAAATCAAATCATGGTTTGCTATATATGAATGATATGTTATAGGAGCAAATACTTCAGGGAAGAAAGGCTACTAAGTATTTTCTATCAAACTTTATTTTAGAAATGTACAAAATGAACATACATATACATATATACATATATACACGGTATATCATCCATTCCTCCCCTTATAGGCGTTGTCCCCTTTTCGCCGTCTTGCAAGCTACAACGGGGGCTGTTACGAGGCATCAGAGTGGTCGTCTCGATCATGTATTGTCCGCCAGGAGTTTCCTGATCTGGCTGGATGAAATCAAATGCAAATCAGAAAATATTATATAATAGAAACGTAGTTGTTTTAGATTCGTTAGTAGTAGTTGTGGTAGGAGTGTGTATCTCAACACCGTTAGATATTGCCAGCTAATATGCTAACCTAGCTTCCTTGTTTACCTTGGTAGAATATGAACGTTAGCTCGGAGAAAAGGCAACTAATGTAGTGTAATAAAACCACTATGAACAAAAGCTAGTGGTTCATATTAGGCTAGCAATAACGTGTTTACAATTGCAATCTTATACAGCGGACTACGTTCGGTCATTCCTTCTAGCTGGCATGAAAACAATGTGTTTGCCGAGCATGTATAGCTAGCCTCGTTAGCATGCACAGTATACTCCGGGTAATTTCCATCTCGGAGGGAAATCACCAGGAGTATGATGTAGTGTAATAAAACCACTATGAACAAAAGCTAGTGGTTCATATTAGGCTAGCAATAACGTGTTTACAATTGCAATCTTATACAGTAGTCTGCTACGTTCGGTCATTCGTTGTAGCTGCCTCGTTAGCATGCACAGAGCTGCGTCGCAGCTTGGAGGAAAACCACATATAATGTACTGGCCGTAAGGGAAATCACCCGGAGTATACTGTATGAGTATTCCGTGTGTGAATGCAGACATTATCCTGCCATGACAAACATGTAAAGCCATCTGCTGACATTGTAGTTTATATGTGTAAACGTTAGCAACTGAGTTAGCTCAGTTAGCACCGTGTCAATGGCTCAGCACCCCAAAAAACGTTTACACATTTTCACAGTTGTGGTAGATATAGCTTGCTTGTTTTAAACATCATAAATACACAAACAACAATGAATACTTACAGATTGGGTACCCGAATCTCCCGCTGGTCCAAACAAAGTAGGAACAGCATCGTCCTTCAGTGTCCTACGCTGTATATATCCGGTATGAATCGCTTCATGTTTTGTGAAGCTATTCCCCCGTGAAATGCCGCACACACAGTAAAATACCGGCTCCAACATCTGAAGGAACAGTGTTAAAAAGGAATGTCAACCACTGACTTCGTCCTGCCCTCGGTAAGGCATGCATTGAACATTTCCCCTCACAAGACAGGAAACAGACCCTCGTTGGCATGACTGGATACAGTTTTGAACTGAACCTGAGATTCCAACAGTAATAATGCTAGGCTGGCAGAGGGTACGGCCATAGCTCTGGGCGTGGCTACTGGGTGCTTCTACGACACAGCACCTAGGAAGTAAAAAATGGACAATGACGTATCTCCAACAAGCCGTTTTGGGGAGGTATTTTCTGTTTTAGAGTTGTACTCACTACAGGGTGTACTTTGAGGGTTTTGACTCTGCACACCGTTTACATGCAGAAAAACCTTCATAACACACAAGGGGACGGGTAATAACTGGAATAGCATGACACCTCACCTTTAACGTTATAATATATCAACATTTCTTTCATTGGAAACTTGTAGATTTGTTTGAAAAGCTTCCATATGGTTTGACCTCATGGCCCAGTATTGATGCAGAACTGTATAACAACACTGGACAAGTAGGACACATGTTTTCATGTTTTACGTTTTTTTTGTATGCTTATTGTTCAATACATTAAGTCGTTTCTGCATTGAAAATCATTTTATTTGCTCGTAATGTGGCCCAATGACTCCAAATCATTGCAGCATCTTTCTTAATGATGTTCTTAATGACGTGATCAACTTCACTGACAAGTTTTTTTGTTTTAAGTTAATTATTTAATTGGCTTTAATAAGATTTAAAGAACCACCTCGAAACTATTGAAACATTTAACTTGTTGAATCCTGCTTACACTTTGTGCACACAGGACACCAAATGGTGCTTTCTTACTGTTGTTTTTGAGCAGGGAGTTGTGGTTTTAACACCTTGATGTATAGATAAAAGCTCCACTGCCAGACAATGGAACACAAAAGTGTGGTTCTTAGAAAAGAAAACATTGTAAGATCTTTGACCAATAAAAGCTTGACCGCCGACACACTGAGACATTATCAGTGTCGTAAAGAAGTACTTACTTTTTGTACTTGAGTAAAATTAGCAATACTAAATGTTATATCATCAGTGCGAAACACTTTTTAATTGATATGCTTCATTTGGACTAAATCAGAATTGTATTGCTACACTAGACAGTAGGACACACCTCTTTGATCCCATTAGACATAATAATATTTCTCTAAGCAAAGTTGTGACTAATATTGGCAGTTCGCGTAGCGGTTTTAAAAAAGGACAACTTACCTAGAGTTGGTCAGATGATTTGCACTGAAAATAACGGCAATGGATGACAAAGAATACTTCATGTGAGATGTTTTGTTTTGATTGTCTGCAACTGATCTTCAATTTAATAAGAAGCACAATGTGTGCTTCTTTGAAAATAAAAGTACTCAAAATGAAAAAATAAGCTTTATTTCGTTTACCCTTTAGGTTTCAACGCACAGGGGAGTTGAAGGAAAAGTCAGACCATGTCTACAAACACAGGTGAAGAACATGCAGGTAAACTCCCCCATTCACTCAACTTTGATTTGTACAGATTTTT
>CALSBZ010028587.1:0-13135 GCA_943591055.1 Gobionotothen gibberifrons
CAGGTCTCATCTCATCCTGTTCTGCCTCATCAGAGGGACGATGCAGGAGGGGGGCCCCGCCTTGGTCAGGAAGGGGTGTTTGAGAAGCTCGCTGGCCGAGGACCTCTGAGCTGGGTCCCGCACTAACGTCTTGTCCAGGAAGCCCTTGAGCAGAGGGGAGACCTGGCAGGGGGAGAACATACTCAGTCATCAGATTCAGGTGTTCATGACACTAGCCTGTAGCATTTGTTTAAATAGAGAAGTGACAGAGCTGTGAATCAAATCAAACCACATGTACATTATCAATAAGATATCTCCAGTCCAGTGATATGGAAGGGTGCACACTATAAATAACTTAACATCTCTACTCAGAGAATTTGGACTGAAGTGAGACCAATTCAGGCCTTACTAACTGCTTTGCATCTAGTTTTTTTTCTGTGGAAACAAACATAATATATTGATATGTGACCCGCTTGAAATCAGTCGGAAGTCGCAACGGCTCATTTCAAAATAAACGTGGATTTGCGTAAAAAACTATTTTTTCGGGGTTCGGGTGTTTGGTTTGATTTTAAATAAACAAAGTCTTGGCTTTCAGAATATGAAACTTTTATTTCCAACATCACACGATAAATACATTTTTGAAGCTTGTAAAGGGAAGAAGACAGCTCTCCCTCGCCACTCTGCTCTTCCGCAGCGCCGCCCCCCCTCCCTCCGGCTGAAATTATGAATGTAAGGTGTATAGTAATCATAGATAACACGACAGGGTCCGTTACAGTTTGTTTTCATCTGATTTCAATTAAACAAAGGCTTGGCTTTCAGAATATTAAACTTGTTTCTGCAAATTCAGATGATAAATACAACTTTGAAAGCTTGTAACGGCATAATTACAAGCGGAGAACGGAGTAACTTGGCGTCACAGCAGGCAAAACAACAGCCGGTGTTTCTCGTGAGTGTTTCCCCGGGAAACAAACACAATACACACGAATGCAAAATTACACAACCACACAC
This sequence comes from Gobionotothen gibberifrons, assembly GCA_943591055.1. Classification (NCBI taxonomy): domain Eukaryota; kingdom Metazoa; phylum Chordata; class Actinopteri; order Perciformes; family Nototheniidae; genus Gobionotothen; species Gobionotothen gibberifrons. The sequence goes on from CALSBZ010028587.1 coordinate 988, forward strand.
ACACACACACACACGTATACACACACACACACACACACACTCGCGAGCCTCCCCCAGACCAGTAATCCAAACGAAAATATCTTCCCTCCGTAGTATTTTTCTCATTTGCTCTTCTAATAATCAGTCAGATCGATGGATTCCAGAGAAGAGGAAACTTTAAAGGCTTTTTTCTCAAAATGATGACTCGGTGACAGTCATTATATAATGTGACATATTTTGCTTAATATTTGGAGTACAAAAACAATCCTGATATCATTAGAAAGCTAGGAATCTCCTCTTTCCAGCAGTGTATACAACTCAAAATGTGTCTTCGGGTCAATGCGACTGATTTCGATGGAGCAGGTCACATATATAAAATCAATATTTATGTATCCGTCAGTTCTTGTCAGACATTGAATTAAATCCTTTTGACTAATGGTTTCTGCCTGCATGCACATATACACAGCCAAGGAACCACATTTCTCCATCAGATATATTGCCATGTTAACCCTCTGGAGTCGGTGGACGCGCCGGCGCGTCCAAGTGCACTTTTATTTACGTATTTAATTCCAGATTTTCGATTGTAAGGAGTAGAAATATGATTCAGATATCTGCGGAATCGCTGGAAGAGTAGCTTTCCAAGAGTATCTCCTGTGAGACTGTACCCAGGGCACAGCAGCCAATATGGCCGCTCAAAGCAGCTTGACTTTACACTGTGTGGGATTGGTGGATTCGTGTGTCCGTCAAGGAAATCTCGGCCGGCAGCCATCATGGTCTGAAATGACCAATGGACATCGAGAAATCACTAAGGACCTACCCACCAAGTAAAAAAAAACATAAACTCCGTGTCTCCCATCAGTTTACGTCTGTGAGGAGAGAGAGAGACAGAGAAAATGGCTAAAAAAAAACAGTTGCCGATTTCGCGAGAGATTTTTTTCGCTAGCAGCAGTGAAGATAGAGCCTCAAAACCTCTCTTCTGAAGAAGAAGAATACAAAGACAACAACAAGGATCCATTTGGACATGGGTAAGTGTAAATATAGTAATAGTGTACTGGCAATGTGTGGGGAATACCGCGAAAATGAACAATAGGTTTATTGATATATATTTTGTATCGATAGTCATGAACTTTTTCTTGGGGCAAAATAGACTCCATTAGCAAACGTTTACTCTGTGCTAACGTTATTTTGGTGTGTAAAAGTGAGATTACATGTGTAGATGATTAAATTAATCATTTATTCGTCCCGCAACGGAGACATTTACAGTGGCTATAGACATGTTTTTGCCATCGATGATTTTATCATACTGTTCTGTACAGATAAGGCTGTATACATATAAAGATGTATTTATATGTGTGCCTGTGATTATTTTATCATACTGTTCTGTACAGATGAGACTTTGTCATAGATGTATTTATATGTGTGCCTGTTATTATTTTACCGTCCTGTACAGATGAGACTTTGTAATCAGATGTAGCCTATGTATATGTGTGTCTGTGATTTTATACTGAATGTAAAGTAACTCTGTGTGTGTGTGTGTGTGTGTGTGTGTGTGTGTGTGTGTGTGTGTGGTGGCCCACAGGCGGCGTTTATCCAGCGGCCAGAACATCCATCTGTGCCGGCCCCCAGGTCAAGATCTACTGTGGCTCAAGGGCCTTCACCAGAGCCATCACCACCAAGGACCAGCAGACCAGCATCACTACAGCTGCCTCCACCTCCATCTGCGGCTGCCACCAGGTCAAGATACACCTCAGCACAAAGGCTCCACCACAGCCATCAACCCAGCCAGCAAGAAGGTCTCGTGGAGGTCTCGTAGAGCACTTGTACCCCCCACCTACACAGCACCATGCACCATCTCCCCCACCTACACAGCAGCCAGACCCACTGTCTTGGAAGACAGACAAAGACCTTGACACTGTCTTGACATTTATAATGAATAGTTGGTTGGAAGTTCTGATGTTCAATATTGTAAATAGTGAGATTTTCCAGTTTCTTATATTTATATAAATAGTTGGTTGAAAAAACATATTTATAATAAATTGTTGGTTGAAAAAAAAAGTTGGAATGCTCAATTTGTATGTGTACACATCACATGAACCTTGGTATGTAATATTAAGTCATTATTCAGTCCTAATGTATCTCAGTCCCTGCTGTGGTGAGAGTAGAGTGATAAACACCTATTTTCCTCAAAATTCGAATTGAATTTTTTTCATTTTAGACATGAATAACACATTTATATACAGTGTAATTCAAATATTTCACTGCTTCTGTGATCCTAAGACTTTGGTAAACAAATCTAAAACACCAAAACAATTCGATCACATGAGTACATTTGTGTTTTCACAAGAGTTTTGAAGATTTTCCGAAAATCGGATGTCAAATTTTAAGCTTTTGAGCTACTTATCTCATCAAACAGTGCTCTAAGGTGAGTAATTTGCATATATAGCAATACCAGAGATTGTCCTGAACATTTTGATATGTAACACATGGGTGCCATGTTAGAAGAAATACATTTAAAAGGTGATTTAAGAAAACATCTAAAAATCGAGAAAATACCCTTAGACTCCAGAGGGTTAAACATTTCAATCAAAAAATGGAATTACATTTAAGAAATCCGGCTATTTTCTTTGTATTGACACTGGTGGAGAACTGTGTAGGCTGGTTTGACAACAATTACCTCCAGCTCAACGTCAGCAACACTGAGGAACAGCAACACCAGTGTTGTCAACAACACTGGTGCTCTCTTCAGGAAGGGACAGAGCCAGCTGTTCTTCCTGAGGATGCTCAGGTCCTCCTCAGAGGAGTTCAGCCACAGACACATCCCTCCATGCAGAGCTAGTGAAGATGAGGAGTTCAGCCACAGACTCATCCCTCCTCGGCATAGCACCAAGCGCCTCGGACAGTCCTTTGTGCCTGTAGCCATCAGGCTGCACAACCAAGGGCTAACCATGCAGTTAATAGTAGCCCGTACTGTACATACATCAAATCTGCAGTTTGATTGTAAGATAGCACAACTAAACAGCTTGTGATAACTCCTTATCATAATTCAGATACAACAAAGCACAAGAGAATTCATTGTGTGACCAACCCAATGCAAGGTTTATTAGAAAAAGAAACCATTAGAAAGTAGTATTTGATTTAGGCATTGTTCCCAAGAGACGCAGTCTTGCATTTCCCCATAACGATGTTGTTTAACAACCGGCGTAAACGGACCTTTGCGCGCTATCAAGCAGTGAGCGTGCGATGTCCGGTTCAGATGACGTCAAACCCAACGGGATGCCATAAATAAACTACACAGAATCACACTACACACCTACGCAATGATTACATTCAGGCAGACTGTAGAATACAACCTCTTTGGACAAGTTATATACTTATTGAAAACAAGCTACACAATGTAATACCTTGGAAAATGCCGTTTAATACTTTTAAATAGCCTTCATTTTCGCTAAATTGATTTATCAACTTGTAATACTTTTTAAGACCCCGCAGACCCCCTGTACTGGTGTCTGCTTTATTATTTAGTTGTCTTGGTGCTTATGTTGATAACACGTTATCAGTAGTCCAGCTGGGACCTTTGCCATTTCTTTGTTCTTTGAAGCCCTTTAAATAAAAGGTGTTGACACTTTTAAGCCACTACAAAAGGCATAGAACAAAAAGGTCTTAGATTACTCAGCCCATTACCTAAACACAGGTTATAATCCAACCTTGAAAAGTGTCTTTTATTTGTGCATCATTTGTGTTATTATGTGATGATGTGATGATGATGCTTCACATGAAGTGCTCTGCAGCATGTTGTCTTGGTACCTTGTGCAGATTCTTCAGTTTGGGAGGCAGGTTGTCTCGGATCATTTTCATGGCTTTGAGCGGAGGCTCATTGAAGTACGGCGGCTCCCCGTCCACCATCTCTATCACCATGATACCCAGAGACCAGATATCCACCTGGATACAGAGAGAGAGTCACCACGAGAAGACATGTCTTTATGGTGATGTTTCAACATGAACAGAGTGCGAGTGTTACCTCTGGTCCATACGGCAGTCTGGATATGAGTTCTGGTGCCATCCAGTACGGCGTTCCAACCAGAGACTTCCTTCTCTGCACCTCTTTAGACACCTGGGCACAGAAGCCAAAGTCTGACAGCTTCACCTGGAGGCAGAACAAGCCACACAAAGGAATGGTTACAAAAAGAAAAGAAACGGTATGACTGATGAAAATGGAGATTATTTTTCCGTAGAAAGTAAATAACTTAATGACAAATGGTTTTTAGAATCAGAGCATACCTACCCTTAAAAACAGAAGAAAATAGAATATACTTTGGGTAGAACAACAACAGAGAAAAACCTCTCTCACGAGGGACAGACATGCAATATATGTCGTTTGATTCGAATAGACCAACGTAGGATAATTATAGTATAAAAAGGATAACAAAAATATAGATAGACTGAAAACGACATGAAGCATGGAATGGTAAATGGTCCAAAAGCTTTTCTCAGCAGGGTACATTTGACTTTAGATTACATAAAGATGAAGAAAAGTAATATAAGACATAAAAAGGTGTGTTCCTGCAACATGGCAGCTTATGCTTCAATAATCAAGGCGTCCACTCAATGGCATTCCTCTTTGCTACCATCTGCACGTCTTTCAGTGAAACTCTGTGCATGGCAAGTGACAAAGAGAAACCCCCACAGGGCTCACTGTTAGCCTCAGATAGCTCAGCAAGAGAAATGAAACAAAGCCACTATGAGAAGTGGTGCAACACATAAACAACTAACACAGCCAAGACACTGTTTCAGTATGTCTGCCACTGATGGGAAACAAAAGAAGCTTGAAATGTAACCCGGATAGACTAGAGCTAAACCGAACAGAGAGCGCATGTCTTCAAACTGTTTCTAAAGTCTCACGTTATCACACAGCTGCATCAGATACACCGCCCTACTGACGAGGAACACATCAGGCTTGGTGGGGTCTGCCTCCCCTCCTGGCCCACAGCGGGCAGCCCCTCAGACCCACCTCACACCATCTGCCCTCCGCAGCCTGCAGGAACACCCAGGTCACACAGAAAGGCCTTTCTGTGATGTAACTCAACATATTTTATACAACTTTAATTGAGTTCAGTGTTTACAAATGAATCTACCACCAAAAGTGATAGGAAGCAGTTGATGTTTCTTTATGTTTCTATTTTGAAATACTTTCTTAAAGTTTTAAGAAAGTATTTCAAAGTATTCTTTAAGACATTTGGTGCTGGCAGATGCTTTCATTCCGTTTGTAATGTCTGACACTTATACACTGTTACATGAAATGGCCACCATTAGAAACACTGATGCTGTGTCCACAGGGGGAAAATAACAGGACTGGAAAAGTATACATGCACCATGCAAAGCAAAAAGATATAACAAACCTTCCCATGTCATATAACGATCACTATTATCACTATTAAACACATTGTCCATGAAGTATGAGCAACATGAAGCAGCCCCTGCCTTGTTCCTCCCAGAGGACAACAATGCTGAAGAAGCCCTTCAGTGTCCCAGAGGCCTCTCTGGCCATGCATACTGCTGCACACCACAGCTCATAAAGACACAAGCCACAAACTCAGCTGTCAAAGGGCTGTGGTTACCACGTCGTAGCATCACATCTGTGACTTGCACAAACAAGATATGATATGTGATGGTGCAAGAGACTGAGACACATATGCCTATTAACCTATTATAAACTAATTGATTAACAAACAAAGGATGCGGTACACTTGGCAGAAAATGACACATTTTGTCAAATGATTGACAACATTAGTCATGTTTGAGATCTAACAATGTGAACAAGACACCAGTTTCACATAAGCTCTGACGACATTTAGCAGAAAACTTGCCACAAATTGTCGGCCTTGCTTAAATGGTAGAATTGTGGTTAAAAGCTCAACTCAGCAGAACCACTCCTCTGTGCACTCAGCAGCATCTGACACACTGAGTCACGGTCGTATTTACTAAAACACAGTGCTAGAACAAGTATTTGCATTCTTTAGAATGCTATACATATTTTACAGCTGATCCAAGAGGCTTTTATTTAGATTAAAAAGTATAAATATTTTCTCAACACATAAAAAAACACTTTAGTTCATTAAGAAAACTCAAAATTAACACACCTGGAGTTATGTGTTTTTTGTACACAAAAGGACAGGGATGGAAAAGTACAATATTTGTATATAAGTATAAAGCTGCATAAAATGCAAATATGTAAGTAACTACAAGAACCTCACATTTGTACTTAATAACATTCCACTACTGACGAGGACTGTGACACACAAGAAACAACTTCCATTTTCCTCTGGCCTAACCAGGTTGGTTTCATGTTCTACTGAAAGCAGAAACCTGCCTTCAAATGGTCAGGAAGTGAGTAACTGGTAACACTCCCAGTTTAGCAGCTGTGGTTAACAAAGACAACACACTAATGTATTTTCATTCTTACAACAACTTGTGCCGTGATGTCAGGGGCTGCAGTGCAGTGAGATACATGTGATGCCCTGAAACCTTTATCACAACAGGCATGTAACATCTCAAAGCAGGAAGGATATCAATGATCGCTGCATGATGATGGCTCACTTCATCATTTAAATGAAACAAATCAAAAAGTATTGTTACTCACTACACCTGCTCGTGTCCCTCTATGACTCCCCGAGATGTCTGAGAAGAAATGCTTGTTGTGGTTCGACTGATAAAAGTGGATGTTTGCTGCTACTAAAGCGCATAATGAACGCACTTGGGCTCTCGGTTCTGACTCAGGAACAGATGCTCTGCACTCCTGCACTGAAAGGGAGGCTTTGGACAGCTTTAATGAGTCTGAAATGCCTCTAAAGACAACTAAGGTGTGTTTATCCAGTGTGAAGAATGTGGTACATACGCGGCCATCGTGAGTGAGGAGGATGGAGTCACTCTTGATGTCTCTGTGGATCACACCCTGTGTGTGGAGGACAGACAGCGCCTTCAGGACAGACAGACACACCGTGGCAATCTGCTCCTCGTTCATCCTGCAGGACACACACAGATGTACAGCCTTTGTATGCACTTCTATCAACACTGTTTCATTCAGGTAAAATGACACACCATGATGGTAAGTCAATTCATATATCTACTCAAGTACAATTTTGATGTACTTGTATTTCACTTGTTCCTTTATTTAGTTTTCCCTACTTTACAAGTGACAGCTTTAGTATTTTCAGATGATTATAAAATACATTATTATAGAACACATTAAATGAGCACCTGCATTATAACAACTAAGTGAATAGACATTCATTGCATAAATGATTATCATCCTGAAATGGGCCTATCACTTAAGTAAGAATGCATGAATACACTGTAGTATTGCTCATTTTATTAATGAAGAAAAGAAATAAGGCAACACCGCCCCCTTGTGGAAAAACATAATGTTGGTGAATTGGGGATTTCAAATTGAAAGCAGAAAACAGATGAATGGAGAAGCGGTATTTATAAAATAAGAGGTTGAATAAAAGGTCATATACAGTGGTTAACATCTGCTACATAATAACTATCTAAAGGCATTAAAGGGGTTTTTCTCTCACCTGGTGTGTGTCACAATGTCAGTGAGAGCTCCTCCCTCCAGGAACTCCATGACGACCCAGAGCTCGTCTCCTACCAGGTAGCTGTTGTACATCTCCACCACATTGTCATGGTGATAGTCCCGCATGATCACCACCTGCAGTCACCACGGAAACAGATGGAAACACGGTTAAGGTATAATTGAATTACATGGACTCAAAAGAGAGGCCCTGCAGGTTTTGTGTGTGTGTGTGTGTGTGTGTGTGTGTGTGTGTGTGTGTGTTGATTTTGCTGTTGATAACACACTGTAGCTTGAAAGTGACTAAAAGTGTCAATTAGCAACTGTGAGTGTGAAGTGGAGCTGAGTGCTCTACCACCTGCAAATACATGTAACCTGTCATTTCTACTGAGAGCAGTTCTGGCTTATTATGTCAGATGTGTTACATTTAATTCCATCGTTTAAAGCAGGGGTATTCAACTAAAATTCAACGAGGTCCAGTTAGAGAAAATGTCCCCATGCAAAGGTCCGGAACATCGAAATGTCTAACTTGCTTTATGAATTAGTGTGATATATATTGGAGTAGCCTGTAGCTTTATCAACGTCTGCATGTCATCAACAACTGACTGCCAATCAAATAAAGAAAGTAAAAACAACAATATTTATTGTCAATTAACATTGAACTATACAGATATGCAGTAAATACTGTGGGTATGTGTAATGTTCCTCTCGGGCTGCATTTCAAAATAAAATAGGAGAAAATTGCTTTTGAAAATGCGTGCATCTTAAAAGTGCTTAATTTTAGATAAGCAGCAGCTTGAGTTTCCCTTTTTCTTTGTTAACCATTTCACATCATGACTTAACAGTTTCAGACGATTATAGAACAATATCACATCATAACAATTGGACAGTTTTAAAGTTTCTCTTTCTTTCCCTCTTATATTGCAGTCCCTCACTCACTTTGTTTTATTCAGTGCGAGAATTGAGCTGGAGCTTGTCCTGCCAGGAGTTTAAATCTGGGCTGAAATGGTGTCAGGGCCATTCTTATACACATGCAGGTTCTCATTGGTTAGCCTCGGTTAGCCTGCCCTGGAACCATATTTAGTTTACATTTGATCCTGGTGGACTGATCATATCGGGCTCTGAGACTGCTTATTTTTTGTGACCTCAGTTCTGAGTTGAGAGGGAATGTTTGGTCAAACACTTTGTGTTTTGTCTCATAGTGGCGTTTTGGCACTTTTAATGAGCGCCACGGTCTCTGAATGAGACACACTGGTTCTGTGCTCCCAGTGGGCCGGATGAGTCCACTCGGGGTTAAAAGCTCTGTTCTCACCATCCACTTTCCTCTTCTTGGAGAGCAACATGTGTAATTATGTGTCTCTCCCTGTCTGCCGCTAACACGCCTGTTCACTCTCCTCTCCGTCTTCTCTGTATCGCTAATTATTCTCTTCACTCACTTTCCTCTCCGCTTCTCTCTGCCGCTCTGATCGTCTCTTCTTCTGTGTTTCTCTCCCTGTATCGCTCACTCATCTCTTTCGCCCCGTCGGCGGCGGTTAAAATAATATCGCCACGTAAAAATTGAAATCCCCTATTAATGTATTGATTATAGGTCCGGGTCCGGACCGCGGTCCGCCTGTTGCCGCCTTGGTTTAAAGGCTGTATGAGCCGAGTGTGAGACAGGCTTTCATAACCTGTTTACTGCTCTGCTGTCTTTATTTGTGAATTCTATAACACCAAAATAAGCTTGAGGTAAGAATGGAGCTTACTCTTCACACTTATAGATCTTAACATCTAATTTGTAATAACAGAAGAAAGACAGCCATAGTTCTGTTCTGGTCTTAAGGATCTTGTCAGAAGTTTACAGACCGGTCTTATAGTTGTATAGAGGTGTAGTGATGTGCGTCATTACATTAAGAGGTGTTTCTAATATTCTTATGAGTTAGGAGGCAAAATGTCTAAATGTAATTTAGTCCAGTACAACTATGACTTCAGTAATACATATTAACTTCATGTAAACATTTCCACGCATGCCAACAAAATGTAAAGACTACTAACTTGTTTCTGTTTATTTTATGACAGAGCTGTTGTATTGAGTTGCAATCATTTGTAAAGGTGTACCTAATAAAGAAAACATCATAGATGTAACCAGCAAAATGTCTTAATCTGTTCAAATGATATCTCGTGTACAGATGGTGAAGCACACACAAAAGAGAACTTTTGATATAAAACAAATATTTACAATTCTCAGTTTCAGATAAACATTTTGGTGAGGTGTCATTGGCAAAGAGAAAGAACATAACGTAAACAGAGCCTTCACTAGATCATAAAGTCTCACCTCGTTGAAGAGGAGTTCTCTGCGTTGTTGTTTCCTCAGGTCCATCTTCTTCACAGCCACCAGCTTCCCGGTGGTCTTCACCGTGGCGATACAGACGATCCCGGTGGACCCCTCCCCTATCTTGATGTAGTGGTCCAGGTAGGTCCTCGGATCACCAGGATCCACCACCATCTGTAGCGCTGCTCTGAACTGCTCATGAGAAACCCTCTGGGGCTCCCTCTGGGGCTCCCTCTGGGGCTCCCTCTGGGGCTCCCTCTGCGGCGAGCGCCCCTGGGGCGGAGCACCTGGGGCCGGGGGGCCAGAGGGTGCTGGGGGCCGGGGGGCTGGAACGCTTGGGTGAGGGGTGTGTGGGTGCTGGGTAGCCTCAGGGGTCAGGCTGGGATGGGATGTGTGATGAGGGTGCGGGTGGCTTACAGGGGGCTTGGAGCTGGAGGAACCTCGAGAGGAGCCGCTGGAGGGGCCGTTCTGAGGAGACTCATGGTGTCGTACAGGCTGCAAAGAGAGACCCTCATCACAAACACAACATAGGCCAAGTATAACAATCTACAGCAAATAGTCTTTCAGGCGTTGTAGATTTATATCTATAAACAATATATTATATATTATTTATATAGAATATGAATACCCCATGTATATAGTAGGAAGGGGCAATGTGGAATGAATCCTCTGTTAGAGAATATGGAATTTGATTTCACAAGATATCGAGGGGTGAGAACCAGAGGGGCGTAAGTGACATTTTGGTCAAAAATGAGTTATATCAAATGAAAGCTCTCAATGAGCTCTTTCTACTGCCAAAAGGGTGCATGTGAATTCTAAACCAATCCAGAGTTATTCATCAAAAACCAAAAGACCTAACACAGAACACACTGAACTATTTGGGGCCAAAAGGAAAAAGAGATAGAAGATTTTTTTTTTTTCAATGAAAGTCAAAATATTGTTCATTAAGTATATTATCATCCACATGTTTATGAAGTTTTCATATTAAAGATTTAATTTAATAAACAAAGTCAGGACAAAGTATGGTCGTTTTTTGTTTTGGCTCTCCTGTAAAGTTGATCAAATGTCACTTACGCCCCTCTGGTTCTCACCCCTCGATATATTAATTTTGCCAGAAAAAAACTTTTTATGGATAAAAGTACAAAAAAGATTTGTCTGTTTAAGAGTATACTAGCAAATTAAATACCTGGAAAATCCAAGTACTTTCAATTTATGCAAAAGACAAGGACTGATCAAATGGAACAATAACCTGCTGACTAGGGCTGTACCCGAATATTCGACTATTCGAATATTCGTTCGTTGACCAACTATTCGGGTTTCAATTTCATTATTCGGATATTCGTTTTTTTTGTTTTTCAAAAAAAAGAAAAAAATACTGCGGTGTGGGTGGATTGGGATGAGGGGCGCTTGTTTTTCACTCGGCTCCTCCCATTTTGCCAGTACTGTGGTATTAGTGGTTTAGGAAGAGGGGAGTTTATCACAAATCCAGCGCTCCCTAACCCCTCGATTCCACCGGGTCCGTCTGCGTCGCGTAACGGCTCCGCCGCGGTTTTGGTCCGGTCTCCTCCCGGCGTCATACCCTACCGGGCGCGTTTCAGAAGCATTACGGAAGCGGAGCGTCTTCCCTGTCTGCTCGCAGTTTTTGTTGATTTGGGCATATTTCCTGGGCAGGCTACTTTGTACAGACAAAGTTAATAATAATTGTAATATCCCAGTTATAAACGACATGAATCAAAGATATGTTGCTGTATTTTAGTGGTAAAAAAAAGGCATTCATCATAATTATTCTATATATATAATGTACACAGTGCCTGTAGGAGGAGAACGCTGGCATTTCTCCTCCTACTTGAACGACTACGGAGGGATAGGGGCTGCAAAATGAGTTTGTGTGTGTGTGTATATATGCTATATATGGTCTGAACGTTCCACTTCCTGCCTGCCCGTCATTACCTTACGGCTGCGCCGCGACAAAAATAGGATTCATCCTAATTTTAAAGGAGCCCTGCGCCGAGCCGCTTCTGGGACGCGTCTGGGACGTAACGCGGCGTGTGTGGTGGAATAGCACCCATTGACTAGAGTGACCGCTATCCTTACGGACGCCGCGTCGCGGCCGTAACGCGCCGGAGACGGACCCGGTGGAATCTAGGGGTAACTCATGCCTGGCTGTGAAGTAAATGGTGTGCAGCCGTGAAGCCAGGATAGTAAACAAACATGTCGTCGGTAGTATGGGACTATTTCAAAGTTTCAGAGTTAGATAGTTCGCTTGCTATTTGTATTAACAAATGCAA
>CALSBZ010028727.1:0-10187 GCA_943591055.1 Gobionotothen gibberifrons
CACACACACACACACACACACGCACACACACTCACACACGCCTTCAACTCCGAATTCTAGTCAGCATCCCATATTCTGCATAAACACTGAATATGTCAGGATGAATTTTTGGGGAATTGTGGGCAAAATAAAAGGTGATGATTCATTAAAGAAACATGCTGTGTTTGGGTTTAATCTTTACTCGTTAAAAGTTTGTTCTGCTCATTTAAACGACGTTCACAGTCTCCCCGGAAAATAACAAGCTCACGCACAATTAGGTACGAAACCATCCAACAAGTAGAACGCAGCGCTTAAAACTTTAATGAAAGCAGCGGATTAAAAAGAAAACCCAGGCGAGAATCATCAGCAGCCTCCTGACCTCTGAGTTCAGCTGGAATTACATGATGGAGGCACACGTTAATGAATTATAAATACATGCATATCCAACAACAGGGAATTACATCACATGTTAGTCGCTTTTATCCAAAGCGACTTACATACTCAATACTGTGGACAATCCCCACAGGAGCACTTTGGGGTGAAGTGTCTCAGGGACACAACGACATGCTGACTGCAGTGGGGTTTGAACCTGTGCTCCCCTGATCCCAACACCTACGGACAACCCACTGCACCACACGCCTCCCCGAACTACTTTCAATTACATTCATTTAACAGACTAGAGCTAATGTTGGGCTATAAAGGAACTACAGCACAAATAATAACACATTAGAAAAAAAGATGACAAAAAATACAGATGTCAGTATTCTGAGGCTCTGAGCCCCATTTCGTTTCCTCACGGACGGCAAAAAAACTGAGAGATTATTCCATTTAAAATAAAAGCGATAGGTTTAGGCTTAGGGTAAGATATTGAGTAAGACAATGTTTTTATGAAACTCACAGCTTCTGGTCTTCCAAGACCCGAACGGACAAAAAGACGTGCTGCAGGCACGAAACACTTTACCAATAGAAATACATTGCTTTTAAAATCGTTCTCTGTGACACGAAAAAAATGCGAAAATCGTGTTGGTGATCGCGAATCAATTAGTGACTATAACATGAAATGCCGTGAGACTGGGTTGTGTCTGCAGACCGGTATCAGTATGTTGTTACTTCGGCATCATTTTGAAAACGTGTATTACAATTAAAATATGTTCATTTTGTTGTAGTTGTAGCCCCCTTGCCAGTGATTCTCTCCGACCAATCAGCAGTCGAGAATGTTTACGTCACTAGTTTAGCATATTCAGCCCGGTTGTTGGCCCGGTAAGAACCTCGATTTTGGAAAAAAAAAAAGGTGAAAAAGTAGCCCTGAGCCAGAACTACCCCTAGTGGAAACTCAACAAAATACGTGCTGCAGTGGAAAAGCGCCAGAAAAGGACACTTGTTAGCAGCCTCAGATTTTGAATCCACCAGAAACGTATTTTATGTCGTAGAACAAAAAGTTAACATCTCTTCAGCTCGTGTTAACCACAGACCTTATTTAAGGTTACATTAAACTACTAGAGAGCGTTTTTAAGAGCTATACATAATGAGATTCAGGATTAAATGCACACACACACACACATTAATTAATTAAATTGGCTGCTTTTGTTGTTTCATTCACACCTTATAATTAATTCCACTTTAATTCATGTTGCCGTTTTAATTAATCTGTAAGGACATGTTTCAGTCAAACATCACACCTCAGTCTGAGAGAAACGGGTGTGCGTGGGATTCTCTTTCACACCTGTCCTCTCCTGAGTGTCGTTATTAATGAGAGAATTACTGATTTCACAGCTGGAACCTTGTGTTGATGCATTTAACCATCACTGTTAAATAAATGACAGATAGCTTTGAACAGATGATGAAGAAACAAACAGTCTTTCATTTTGTATATATCGTAGAATCGAGAGGTGCACGGATATTCCTTAATTGGGCTTTTTATCTGAACTGTCCCTTGCTGCTTTTCATTGTGTTTGCATAATGTAATATTTGCAGCATTTACCAAGTCCCAGGTGTGAGTTAAAGTTAAAAATTATGCTGCCGGAGGAAAAGCCCGAAGCTTAAACACTTGACGCACATACAGAGCACAGAACATTTTTCATTTCCCTGTTATGAAAGCCAACTCTTCCCTGTTTGTTTGGATTCTGATTAAAGAGCTCCTCACGTCAAAGTGTCCTTGAAAAACAATCTGGCTGCCAGCCTCTGTGAGTGAGTGTGTGTTTACCGGGAGCATTTTAAAGCAATGTGGCTTTAGCGCTGTATAAAGGCAGTAAGCACACTATAATAGCATCTGAACATGCAGCTGAGGGTGACTCAACGTTCTCATTAGTTTTAGAGGTAATTTATAGATTAACTCCAGGGTAATAACACCTTAAAGAATGTAAAAAAGAGGAACTTGTGACCCGCTGCTGATGTGAAATGAAAAGCCGGATCACTGAAGTCATTAAGCTGAATCCTGTGGGAGCATGTCTCTGTGATTAATCCAATAGAGATATTTCACTGTGGACAGAAAGGAAAGAGTCCCTTAAGATGTTGAAAGCCTTACAGCCGTTCTCATTAGCTGCAGCACACTTTAGGAAATCCTTCAGAAAGTTTCCAATGAACAATGAGAATATATTGTGCTTCAGGTCTTATCGTCTCTTCATGCAAAACATGGCTTATTAGAAAATCTGGCCCATTTCAAGCCACGCTGGAACATATATATTAATTATTTACCCGCAACCTCGTTTCTACCGACAGCTGACTGAATATTAGCTCAAAGTTTCCAACTGTCGGCAAACAATTCTGCACATGGTGTTGATTTAACGCCCAAAACAAGCTTTGCATTTACTATCTTGGTGGATGCCCATCTGGATCTGTACATGAATTATTCCCTGTAATGGATTCATGTCTCTGAAAGCTCATTTCCTAGCATATGGGCATTGTGGGGGAAACTTCTGAAGCAATAAGAGTCAGGACTCAGAGAGACACGAGGAGAGCTGGAGCTTTGATGGCAAACTGTGACGGGTTATTTGGAGCTTCGGCCGGAGACTTCACAAGACATGTCACGGGCAACGAGTTGACCACACGGTTGAGATGCCACCATCAATTCTGAAGAACTCTTCTGTAGTTCCAGGTTTTAACTAGTTAAGAGTGTAATAATCAACATTCTTTATCAGCGAAACTAAACAAATATGGACCCTGAATCTAACTGGAGCTGTCGTCCATAGAAAATAATGTGCGCCAGGGAACCTACGTTCCTAAAAAGAAGGGCCTCTAGATGTCCCTGAACAATAAACGATCTCATGTCAGCTTGTGCTCGGTCATAAGCTGGCAACAACAATGCGCCCAAGCTGCCCCTCCTTAAGAGAGATAGCAGCAATACCCAAGGCCGTAGACCCATGCCATGGGACAGGAGACGGTGACAAGAGGAAAGTGATGAACTGTTGTGTCAAAGGTTGAATACCTAAGCAAATGATTCCCCAACAGACATGAGCTCGAACCATCGCCTGGAAGGAAATCAATTAAAAGATGTCCGGTATGCACGGTCAGAACCATGTCTTAACATAGACTATATTTTGGGTCGATATTAGGGCTGGGGGATCGCGATACTTTGCGTGTTGATATTGTGTCGATACACGGATGCCAAGTATCGATATTTTATGATATAAACTGTAGCTTATGCCTCCAAAAGATGATCGCACACTTGACTGATGATTTCTAATTTATTGAAAACTCCAAACCAACGTAAGAGCTACACAAAGACTCAAAACAACAAGTACATCTAAACTACATCCATATGAGCATTACTCTATAAAACCATTAAACAAGTGAACTTCAAATAGTTAGTTATTATACAGTATATAAACGAATTGAGACACAAAGCACATGTTTATATCACAGTTAACACTAACCTTGAGCCTCTTGCTAACACTTACATGTCAACTTTATCTTTTGATATCGCCGTATTTAAATGTGGATATCTCCGTTAATATCTGTACTTTATCTCCGTTCCTTTTCTCCGTCTTTGCTTTGGGAACAGTAACTTCCTGCTAATAGCGCAAAGTCGCCTTCGAGATAAAAGCATGTCTCAATAAAACAGGATGCTACGTTAAGACAGGTAAACAATTGCAATGAAAGGAACAAAAACAATAATCTCGCTGCCCTACAAATGAACTGAGATTTCCACACACATATTTTGAACCTATTCCAGTATGCCCGACCAACACAAAGCATGTAAATATTCTTTGTGTATATATTAATAATTTAAGATGTAAGTTAATTCAACTTTAATGTTGCTGTTAAAAAGACGGTTCTATTTGTACTATTATTGTTATTGTCCCACCCCATATTCTGGCGATGTGTGGACAGTTTTGTTAAGTTAATTTAAAGTGGACCTATCATGCTATATTTGAATAATATAGTGTAGGACCATACCTATATAAGGCATATTTATACTTTTTATTTTTCAAAATACCAAACAGATCATGCATTTTTTGCCATCCCTCATTTCGCTCTATTTAACACTGTCTTTTCATGGGCTGATTCTGTGAGAACAGCACCATCTACAGGCCTGGCATATGTACTACAGCGTCTCCAGCGCTTTCGAACGGCAATGTCCGTGGCTGTCTCCTCCTGATTGGTGGAGTTGGCCCAATAGCCGTAGCGCCACTTCTGTGACGTCATAGAAGTGTTCAAATCTGGATCAGTCTGTATCAGATCCGCTGCAGCCCCTTTTTAAGAGATTTGGGTATGGAGGAAAATAGAGAGGGTTGTGTTTTCTGACACTTGGTGAGTTCCCTGACACACCGGGGACACATGTTCATGTATACAAGACGTACAAAAGTGCATTTTGCATGATAGGTCACCTTTAAACAATAAAGAAAACAAGGTGTTTACACTTGAAATAAGTACAAAAATCTGCTAATAGAACAAGGGAACATGTGCTTGGTAAGATTCCTTGAAGAAGGGATATTTAGATAAATCAGATTTTGTAATTAGTTGCGATAAAACTTATTTTGAACTACGGTATATTAGACCAGAATCAATAAAGGTTTTTGTTACATTATAAGCCGCAAATAATCAAAAGTTTTGTGTTTTCTGATGTTAGGTCGTGATTTTCCATTCCAATTTCCAATAAATATGTAACAAAATATGTGTTTCATCTGAGATATAACTCAGAATAAGATGTTTTGACTGAACAAGATGATGCATTGTCTAAAAACAAGAGCCGATATCTCACTGCAGTGTTACTTCTGAGTTATTGTGTCTCATATCAGGAGTAGGGACACATTCTCACTAGATATTAGACACAGATACTGGGCAAGATTTAGAGTTTTTGTAGTGTAGACCCGTTTTACAGTAAGAACATAATGCTAGAAAGCCTTAGAGTTCACAACTATAGACAGTTACTCATGTGTGCTTCTCCAAGCTGAACACCATGGATGAATACCTTAAACCCCTTTCAGTTACTCCCAGACTTAGCTCTGCTACCGTTGATACTTCTACTGTGTTAGACTTTATCACTGCTCTTTGCTCAAAATAAAAGAAGAAGGAAAAAGCAGTTGGCCTTGAACTAAAAGTGATGAAATAGCTTGATGCCAACTCGAGTGAAAAAGAAAACACCAATTAAGGGAAGATATGAAAGGCAAGTGATAATATTGACTTTGATGAGGTTATCCAGAAGTAGCATCATGAACATTAAAGAGTGGACTCCTCTGAGCAGTCATTAATTTCCTGAGCCGATAACCTTCTGTACGAATGGTCACAAACACGACAAGTGTCCGCACACGCTGATAAGCAAAGCAATTTACTGAAGTCCCCCAGTTAGCTTGGGAGTATCTGAGCACTGCTCTCGCACATTCGCTCATTTGTATTTCTTTATCTCTCGTGACTCCGCTGAGCGTCCCTCCCCAGGTTAATTAACAAACACAGATAAGGAAAAGAGCACAAGTCTTAACACCTGCCGTTGGAAAACGCTGCTATCAGTTGTGTGTTTGGGCCGGAGAGAGTGTGTGAGAGATAAGAGGAGTTAACACAGACTGGTTCATAAAACTCAACGCAAATTAACCCCCAACCAAAGCACCATAAACAGCCATAAAGGGACAGCAGGGTCTGTCGGGGATTTCCAGGAACTACAAGCAGTTGGAAAAAACCTCAGGGGGGAAATGTGTAATTGATTATTCCCTCAAATATATAAATTACGACCCATGTTTCCAATGGCCCGTCATTCAGAAACCCCGACGGTCATAAAAGCGTCCCGTTAGATTAGAAGTCTTTTTACAGCAAGTTATTAAAGAGGCCGTATTCAGCTTTCTAGGGGGTTTCCCTCTCCTGTAGTTTGTTCTATAGGTTTTAGTGAATGTAAATGGTCTGCAAGGGCTACATTCCCTGTGTTGGAGCTAGAGCAGCAGTTCCCAAACTGTGGGCCGCGGCCCCCTAGTGGTCAGCGAAGGCATTGCAAGTGGGCCGCCAAATAATTTGCAAAACATTATGATTTGTGTGGAAACATTTGATTATTAAGATTTATTTTTATTTGAACCTCTTTTCCTTTTTCTTGCTTGACCCTCCTTATCAACGGGCATTACAGTCCTTGAAGCGGTCTGTACTACTGGATTAACAACGTGTCACATGTTCTGAATTGACCAATCAGAATTAAGTATTCAACTAAACCGTGTAATACAAATGTCTGTTTGTTACTGATGGCCAGCTCCTTTTGTAATTAAAATAAAAAGTACTCTGAGAATTTATTCAGCCTCCGTATTGTTTATGGTGGAATATTTGCCGTGAATTTTTTTTTAGATTCTTAAGTGGCGCCCTGAGTTGAAAAAGGTTGGGAACCGCTGATCTAGAGGGAGTTTATCTGAACACTTACTAGCTTGTCAAATATGAGGATCTGCTGCTGTCCTTTGTCTTGTACGTTAGTAAATGAAATACTTGGGTTATGGACTGTTGGTTGCCCCTGTGGGTTAGGGGACATATTAACAACTAATGAAAGAAAACATTCTGGAAAAAAATCAATAGTCAAACTAATGGTTGGCATTGCTAAAATGTGTGAATCAATGGTTATCCACTGAAGCTATAAATCAAGGAGCCTCGGGGAGAAAAAGAGATGATTGTGGGCTTTTATCCATAAAAGTAATTGAGGTTTGAAGTCTTGGTTTATGGCTCACTTGATCCCCTCGGGGTCTTCAGTTAATAAACGGGAAACCACATCCAAGTCATTTTCATCCTCATCGATTAGAAAGTATAATTGCATCTCAAAGGGCTGGGGATTTTCAAAATGTTGTGCTTTAATAGTCTAGTTGTTGGGGAAACATTTTCCAAAGCCCATAACTTTGACCCAGTTTATCAGCTCATACTGTCCTGACTGAGCACACGCACCTGTAACCTGGGCTGCTGTGCTCTCAGTGCTCTGTCTCCCTGTTCCTGCCTGTTGGATCAGCTGATAGAGATGTTATGATTCTATCTGGTTAGGCAGCATGTGGATTCTTCTCTCTGAACTAGCTAAACACATGGGTCTGGGGCAGAGTTCTTCAGAATTGACATGGCAACTCTCCCGTGAAGTCAGAACCTCTGGCTCTTGGACTTGTTTAGTGAATCCTCCGGCCGAAGCTCCAAATAAACCATCAGTGTTTGCCATCAGAGCTCCAGCTCTCCCCGTGCCTCCTTTGAGTCGGTGACTCCTCCTGCATCGCTACACACAAGTTTCCCCCACACTAGTTACCAGCCTTTAGAGTCCTATTGGGAACCCTGAAATGTTGAGTAAAGTTTGATGTTAGAAATGTATAGTAGGGTCTCCAGCACATATAAACTGCTGGATATGAACCTACACATGTTGGGACATTTACGCAAGCTGTGTTGATTAGCATTAATTAGTATTATAGCTTATGTGGCGAGAGAGTACAGATATGTCCACTTTCTGGTTAAAACTGACATTTTTGATCCTGAAAATGTCAGAAATGGTTTCAGTGTCTTCTGTAACCTCCAAAACCACTCCAGAACCGTCCAAATGTGACAAGCTACTCTTTAACTACTGTCCACATTAGCTATAATGCTAAATAA
This sequence comes from Gobionotothen gibberifrons, assembly GCA_943591055.1. NCBI lineage: Eukaryota > Metazoa > Chordata > Actinopteri > Perciformes > Nototheniidae > Gobionotothen > Gobionotothen gibberifrons. The sequence continues at coordinate 8,002 of CALSBZ010028727.1, forward strand.
TGCTAATGAACGCGTCTTTTAAGGGCAGTTTTACCCAGAAAGTGGCCATGTTTGGACTCCCGGAGGACTGATTTTGTTTTGGAGGACATTAGACAATTTGTATTGTGCAAGTTAGCATCTGGCAGTTTCTATGTGCTGGGGGCCCTAATATACATTTCTAACTTAAAACGTTGGGGTACCGAACATGTCCACGGACACACAGCTGGCAAGTAGACTGAACGTGGAAGAAGAAGAAAGTGACCCTGAGGATATTGTGAAACACCGTTGGTTTGCAGCAAACTGCTCTCAGATCAATCAGGAGGAATGAACATAACGGATCTAATCATGTGCAGAATCATGTCACACGTGAGATATCTGAGTTTATGCGTGGTGAAGAGCTCTCGTCTCGTAGGATGTGCAACATGTGGTGTGATCAAATGTTCACAAAGGAAACGTCATTCATCACGTCAGAGAAGGAGACATATGGGTGTTTCAGTCAGTGTGGTACTGTTTTTCACACCTTTGGATGTGAGTTCTGTCATAAACATATGAGAGCATTTCACCAATTATGCATATCTGTTTCTCGTCAACACTTTCCTTTTTGTTTGATTCACGCATGATGGATGCTCTTCTGCAGAGTGTGTGTTGTGTCATCAGCGAGTCCTCACACTGATTCTAATTATTGCTTTCTCAGTGACTGAGACGCATTTGGTAAAATATAAAGAAAAAACCTTTATTTCCCAACATGTCTTTGCCTTTTGACTTCCCAAAAGTAAAGTGTAAATGCCTGTGTGCATGTGATATCTAAAAAACTACAACATATAACTTAAATGCATGTACAACAGCATCAGTTTAAACCTAATTCTTTCCTTTTTTAACAGATTATTCATTAGAATGCTTTTTATAACATGCAAGCATTAAGCCTGTAATAATTAGAAAATTTTAAAGGGTTCTTTGAAATAACACATCTGCATTGATATCATTACTTTTGTGAGTTAAGGTGTTTTTGTGCACTCTTTTTGCAAACGACCGCTTCATATATGATGCATAAGGGCTTATATCTTTTTATTTATATTTACTCCTCCTAGTGTGTATGCATGGGTCAAAGTGTCCGTGGAGGAACGCACATTTTCTCGCCAAGTTTTCCTTTTTATAAATCACAAACTTTGCTTAGAAATTGCCGTTCCTCGTCTTTTGATTGACGCAACGTTTCTAAATGAGTCTGCTGGTCCGGAGGTTTTTTAAATTGAAGTCAGAGTGATGCAAACCTTCAAACATAGGGTGGAGTTTCACTACGGTACGTTTCCACTTCAAAGGAGGATGTTATTCACGTGTTTGTAAGATATCTATCGAGAGCGTTTCACCAATAATTCATTTCTGTTTCTCGTCTTCTTCCTTTCTCCATGGAGACTCCTGTATGAAGAATGCTCTCCACACTGTCTGAGTGTTGTGTAATCCATCAGTGAGTCAATGCACCCAGTTTGACTGTAAAGTATATCAAATCCAACTTTATTCCCCAACATGTACTGTGCATGCCTTTTAACTTCCCCAAAGTGTTTAAAAGCCACTGTGCATGGTATGTTTGTCTCCCCGAGCAGAGACAACCTTTCTAAAGATGTCCTGATTACAGTCACGTTCAACACGATGCAAACCATCACAAATACATGAGGCGGAGTTTCACCAGGGATCCCAGTCCACTTTTCTATCAGATCAATACGGACATGTGGAAGAACTGACGAGGAAGCACTCATGAATATTGCAAAAACAATGTCTTCCTGAACTGCAGAGGGACCGTGTTTCCTCCAACGTCATCAATAATGGCTGAATTTTACTCCACGAGATCAAACTGTGTGTTTGTTTTGCTCAGTTTCCATGCCATGCTGCCACACTTTGTGTGAATCAGAACAGTTTATTCTATACTCACTCTTTGTTTTGGACGCCTGCTGTTTGCGCTGAGCAGCGAGAATATTGGATTAATTTCCCACCCGATGATGAGTTTTATAACCCATCACCTCTTTCCTCAGGGAACCACGGCGTGTCTTCAGTCATTGAAACGGACTTCAGTCTGTAATTCATGTTTCCTTCAGTGCTGACCACCGGGGGAGATGAATAAATAAATAAAATAAAACCCTCGGCTCATGACGGTCAGCCAGATACACGGTACACACATCCTTTACTCAAGTAGAAGTACACACATCCTTTACTCA
>CALSBZ010028742.1:0-14816 GCA_943591055.1 Gobionotothen gibberifrons
GGGGGTGGTTCCTCTGGTGGATGACTAATGACTTTTTATGTGAGGGTGGGGGGGTTTCACGGTACGGATGCATGTGTGTGTGCCTTAAATAAACCGAGATGGAGAGTGATTTGCTGAGATTTCTTTACCGGGAGATGGATGTGCTCATGTGTGTTAAAACACAAGGAGAAACAACATGGACAGAAATGGAGTGCTTTGTCTAAATCTGTTAACGTTACATTCTGCACCCTCATGCATCTAACTGGACTAATACTGCAGTGTGAGACCCCCATCCATCCGTCCAAGTGGAACACAATGCATTAAGATTTGTCAACGTCAAATATGTAATTCCAGCAGCAGTCAAAGTCAATTGCCCAGCCCCCCAAACAGTAGGCTACCTTTTCAATAATATCTGAATCACAATGGTAAACACATGCCCGAGTGTGTGTTCAGGCCGTGGCGTGTGACATTTCTCAGCGCTGCTCTCACACACTGATCGATTCCTATGAAAAATGTGACACGTCAACAGTGTAATTGTGTGTACAATGTGCGAAAATGAAGCATGAGTAAATAGTGTTATTAACACATTTTGTCATATGGGATTGTACGTGAGTGGGTTATACATCTGCCTATACTGTATGTGTGTGTGCAATGAGAACTCACACAGTGTTCAACCCTGTGATTAAGTGCAGCAGAAATTGCATATGTAGTGTCAGTAGTTTAGCCCCAGAGATATTTATTTTTGATTGGATGGTAGGTATCATTTAACAATCTGTTATGGGAAATGGCAAACATATTTTAGCTGCTGATCTCGTTGTTCATTGTATATTAAACTGCAGGGAACCAGACCAGTATTAGGATCATTTATCGGTTCATTCTGCGTAAACTTATATAACCAAAACGAATAATTTAGTCAAAACCAATATGAAAACATGCAAGGATCATGGATGTATTGAGAAGCAAGTTGGTGCAGCTGTATTTCTTCTACCTGTGGTCTGAGGTCAGACCAGCACTACAGTGACTCACTATTGCCTCCAGTAGAACAAGTAGTATTACAGGTAAGTAGGCCTACGGGCTGGGGCTAGCATGCTAATTTAAGGAGATATTTCTGAACGTGATGTCATTGACACAATGGCAACAATGTCACCTCTTTACAGTCTGTTGAATGTTTGTTTATTGTTTTTAATGGTTGAAATTTAAATTCTGACATTTCTTACTGATAGCATCTTTCAAGAGGCATCACACATGACCTAGCATCTGCTCCACTAGCTTCTGTAACTAAAAGCAGTCCCTTATATATTTGTCATCATTTTATTTCTCAATTGTGGCTCTCTATGTAGGGTGTTAGGGTCTTATTGGCATATGTAACTCTATAAACATTCAAGTATTGATGCAAACATGTTTTGTCAGTCGAACGGCTGTGGGTCAGAAATGAGATGGTCGTCCACTAATCAGAAGGTCCATGGTTTGATTCCCAAACCAACATGTGGATGTGTCCTTGGGCAAGATAATGAACTCCAAATGGTTCCTGATGGCATTGTGAATTCTACTCTCCCTGAGCAGGTAACACCTTGTTTAGCAGCCTCTCTCTGTGTATGAATGGGGGAATGCTGACTCGTACATGTAAAAGTGATAGTTTTAAAGACTGGCAAAGCCATATGCAAATGCAGTACATTTAAAATATCAGTTTGTTCTGGTATCGCAGAGAGGTACTTTCTCCTTGAGATACTCGAGGTTGCCAGGCTCGGTCCTCAGCTGCACACGCAGTACCAGCTGTCCTGGCTACGTTTCTAAGCTGTTGATATTGCTTTTTGGCAGCCGGTTAGTCACGCACACCAACATGCTGTTTGAGGTTTATAGATTGAAAAAACTATTCGGAGAAGCATGTCCAAAAATAAATGGTTTACTCGAATTTAAAAATCTTGTAGCTACTGATTTTGGCATTTGGGCAAAACCACAGTTTCTATATAACTGAAGCTTTAAACATAGCTGAAAGAAGCACCTATTAAGTACCACCATTGCTTATTGTGATGCATACCGTGAAACTATATTTGAATAGTCTATAATCACATATTTTAACTGTTATCTACTCCTTGCTGCAGAATACCATAACCAAAGTTTTCTTCTTAACTCATTCAAATCTGTGTAGAAATTATTATGCCTTCGCTTCAAGCATGAATGTGGAACAGGAGCTGAATGATAATGTATTCATTGAGTTTGGCCCCTTCTTGTGCAATAGAAAAGTGAGATTGGTATAACTTTATAAACTCAATACCACTTGATAAAACTGTATTGTTGCCGTTAAAACCATAGCTACTACCTATTTTGCTTATGCACGGTCAATGGTATTGCTTTTGCTAGCTACTTTCAGAGTCATGATACATATATTTATAGATTCAGAAAGTAGACATATTTTACATTTGGCTTTATTCATATGTTTTAGGTCAAAATCATAGCAATACGATATTTTCACCTTATGAAAATTATAAAGCCTATTGAGACACACTGACGGAGCGACATGACCATTCATTTAAACGGTGTTCTTCCGGCAATCTGATGAATATCAGTCCAATATGTAATCCACAGAAAAATCTGGTTATGTGTGTTATGTATGCTTTTGAGCATGTAAATGGTCTGCACAGGCTAGAATCCTAAAGTTCCCTCCAGAGGGAGTTTCTCTCCCACACATCCCCCCCTGACTGTAACGCCTCTATAGGACTCCATTGTTTTCTTTCGTAACATAGTGACATCACTATGTAACACTGCACTTTTATTGGTTAGCCCTCCAGCTACCTGATAGGCCAAGGGGCGGGACATTTCCGACACATCTCTAAGCGGTTGAACATAAAACAGGAAAAATAATTTGGCCTTTCTTTATTTCCTGCTATTGAGTGTCTGAAATAATTTTTAAAAGGTTTTATTTTATCCAATTTCATTTCTGTGGTAGCATTATAAAGCTATAATAAAACACAGCCATCATTGTTAAGTGATACAGTGCCTTTTACTTTGAATTCCCAGGCCCATGCTCGGTGAGTAATGATGGACTGTTGTCTGCTGTTTCCTCTCTCATGGGAAGTATTGGATAAACCTCTCACTGAACTCCATTAGTTACAGAAGCTCTCTGCTTAGTGTCAGCTCATTAATATAGGGTTTGGATTTGGTTTATGTTTATACTTAATCGATGAGTGTTGTTTTATGTGACATCTCCTTTTATCAGACACAAGCCCGGCCTCTCAGGGAAATTAAACTTTTGAATTGGCAGATTGAGATCCGCACTGCACAATCAACCAAAGTTTGCTCACAACACGTCAAAGAAAAAACAAAAACAACAGCATCACTCCGTCCCAGTGGTATTCTGCTTATCACACAGCAAAACAAAGTCTATTATTACTTTAAGTTTGTGATATACGCAAAACGTAACTAACGTAAACATCTATTTCCATGATGGTACCCCAATAAAGTGGTCTAGTGATCATGTCATTTTGTAGGCCAACCTAGAAGTAAGCATCACAAGGGCTCAATTGACAAAAAACAATGGAACATATCTATTGGATTTTGTAATATTGCAGAAAATGAGGTCAAATCAAATTTTATTTATTTATTTTTATTTCAAATCAAATCAAATCAAATTTTATTTATAAAGCACATTTAAAACAATTTTCGGTCGCGCCAAAGTGCTGTACATGAATACAAATAAATAAATATTTATTTGTATTCATGTACAAATGAGAGTCAGCGCTTTCAGGTCTGTGATGATAATTGCAAATGTTGTTTCCAGCAGGATAAGTGGCAGAAGTAAATAACTTACTTAAGGCTATAAACCAATCATATGACGGCCCTATAATAATTATTCCTTACATTTATTATAGCACTTTTCCAGATGCTCAAAGCACTTTACACATTACACATTACACACATGTAACGGTCATGTACTGCGGACAGCACCCACAGGAGCAAATTTGGGTGAAGTATCTTGCCCAAGGACACAACAGCCTGACGCAGTGGCGGCGGGGGCGGTTTTAGAACTGGAGTTCCCCAACGCCACCCTTGGTCTGATGATCAACACACAGCCCACTGCGCCACTCCATCCCTTGACTTCATGTCAACACTGTTAAGGTAAAGGTGGCTAATGCTATATATGATGATGTTTAGGGTTATACATTTTATTTACACAGCCCAATCTCACAAAACCCATGTGTCTCCGTGGGCTTTACAGATCAACATACATGAATGGAAATATAAACAGATATAATGAAATGACAAGTTTATGACTGCCTCACATGTTTTTAATGCTTCCCTGATCTGTAAATTAGAGGTGAACTGTGCTCTTAGTGCGGGTGAGCTGATCTCCATGTTTGACTCGACATGTACACTAATAATGGATTCTGTTGCTCCTTTTACGGTTAGACGCATCAAAGTTCTCTCAGAGCCTTGGCTCAATGACTGTACTCATGCTCTCAGACGCACCTGCAGGCGTGCAGAGAGAAAATGGAAAAAGGATAAACACCATGTCTCCCTAGAAATCCTTCGTGCTTGCCTTTCCGATTACCAGACGGCAGTCAAAGCAGCCAAAATAGAGCACATTTCTTTGTTAATCTCCAAAAACAGCCATAAACCTCAGGTTCTTTTTAATGTCCTCAACTCTATCATTAATCCCTGTGATGTTTCTCCAATTGTGCCATCGACTACTCTCTGTGATAAGTTTCTTAAATTTTGTATCGAAAAAGTATCTGCGCTTAACCGAGCCCACACTAGTGCTACCCCATATTCTGCTCCCTTTCTGTGCCCTGCTGTCCTCGACCACTTTGAGCCCGTATCCCTCTCTTCTCTCTCGAATGTAGTCAAGCACCTGCTGCCGACAAACTGCATGGTTCAGGTCCTACCTGACAGACCACAGCTTCTCAGTGCAGCTTGGTGCCTTCTCCTCTGCCAAAGCCCCTCTTACCTGTGGGGTTCCCCAAGGCTCGATTCTGGGCCCCATCTGTACATACTGCCCTATAGGTTAAATTCTCACAAAACACAGCATCCCCTTCCATTGCCACGCCGATGATGTACAGATCTATCTGCCTCTCAATTCTAATGTCAACTCATAACAGCAGTCCCTCAATAAAAACATCCTCCCCTCTGTCATGAACCTTGGAGTGACCTTCAATAGCGCTTTTAAATTTGATAAGCAGGTCAGCACCGTAGTCAAAACCTGCTTTTTTTCAAATACGACTATTGGCCAAGACCAAGTCGTTTTTATCTTTTAAAGACCTAGAAAGGGTTATTAACGCCTTCATAACCTCAATACTGGATTACTGCAATGCTCTGTATGTGGGTATGGACCAGGCCTCAATTAGACGCCTGCAGCTAGTTCAGAACGCAGCTGCACGTCTTCTTACTGGCCATAAAAAGCATCACCACATCACCCCAATTCTGGCCTCCAATTAGGTTCCGAATTGATTTTTAAATCCTTGTATTTGTTTTCAAAGCCCTAAATGGGCTGGCTCCGGCTTATATAGCCGAACTCCTCCAGCGCTACACCCCAACCAGAGCTTTAAGGTCTGCTGACCAGCTGCTGCTGATAGTGCCTAACCCCCTGATCCCACCGAGCGCTTCTACGCCACGCCACGCTACGTTCCGTCTGCTGGGTTTTTAGCGTTCGCGGCCACTCTAGTCAATGGGTGCTATTCCACCAGACCCGCTGCGCCACGCTACGCCGCAACTCGAAGCGTCCCAGAAGCTCCTCGCCGCAAGGAATTTCTAAAATATAGGATGAATCCTATTTTTGACGCGGCGCAGCCGTAAGGTAATGTCGGGCAGGCAGGAAGTGGAACGTTCAGACCATATATAGCATATATACACACACACTTTTGCAGCCCCTATCCCTCCAGTCTTTCAAGTAGGAGGAGAAATGCCAGCGTTCTCCTCCGGTTTACAGGCACTGTGTAAATTATATATATAGAATAATTATGATGATGAATGCATTGTTTTACCACTAAAATACAGCAACATATCTTTGATTCATGTCGTTTATAACTGGGATATTACAATTATTCTTAACTTTGTCTGTAGTCTACAACACAACAAAATAGGAAATAACAACAATAAACACGATTTAAACAGACACAAACATAAACCATGTAACTACGTAGCCTACTTGTAGAAGTACAAATGTCCAGGAAATATTCCAAAATCAACAACAACTGCGAGGCTGCACACATGACGCTCCGCTTCCACAACGTTTTGAAACGCGCCTGGTGGGTTACGACGCAGGAGGAGGTCGCAGCACGGCGTAGCCACAACGTCACGTAACGCAGACGCTCGCAGTGGGATCAGGGGGTACGACCAGGCTCAAAACCAGAGGTCACCGAGCCTTCGCAGCAGCTGGCCCCAGGCTCTGGAACAGTCTGCCCCTCCATGTGAGGTCGGCCCAGACCCTAGGGTTTTTTAAATCTACACTCTACGACTCACTTCTTCTCCCTGGCCTTCTAGTCAGAGCGGAGCACGACTCCTGACATTTCCCTGTGTTTGATTTTTATATTTGCTGTTGTAATTTATTGTCTTCTGTTTGCGATTGTAGTAATGTGTTATTTATTATTTGCATGTACAGCAGCGGCGCCGGATTCATTTCAGAAGTGGGGGGGCCAAAAAGTGCGTGTGTATGTGACATACTTGCCAACCCTCCCGATTTTCGCGGGAGACTCCCGTTTTCCTCCCGGGGTCATATTTATCCCGCATTTCTCCCGATTTCTGACTAAATCTGATTTGTTTCATTCTAACATAACGCATCAAATGTTACTGTTTCCACTCGGACTTCAATACAGCTGCACCATTGTTTGGTTTCCATGGTAACGTGTCTCTTTAGTAGCGCGAGCAAATGAAAGTCTGTGAGAGGGTGTTCAGGAGGAAGATAGACCAAGAATGGACAACTGGACCCTCTGCTCACTCCTTTCCTGTAAATTAAACTATACAGCTCCAGCACACACATACAGCGCAGTTGCTCCATCATTCTATCTCTCCTTTGTTCCTGTTCAATACGCTCTTGTTTGACAAGCTGAATGTTGACTGGTGTTTGACTGAAGTAAGCGCACTTTTTTTGAACACACTCTCTGTGAAAAGTTCCAGTTATTAACTCGTTACTCGGTATTTACAAAGAGTCATCTCCACATTTGGAGAAAGTTACAAGCTGTTTGACAGCAGCAAATCTGCATATTTCACAGAAGGCTCGTTTAGTGGTTTTGCAAAGAATGAACCACTCTCTGTTTTTGTACCATTCTGCATTGAAGTACCTTTCTCTTTGCCCAAATACGATTTTATTTGCCCGTCACAATGTCCCGACAACAAACCTCCATGCAGTCGGAACCAGCCTGTTTCGGTTCAACGGTGCCGGCGGCGGCGGTTTTGACAGTCTCTGCGGCCGCAGAGCTGCTTTTGCGTTCATCTGCGCTGGTTCTATGTTTGAAGGACCAGGCTCCGGAGTTGTCGATGTCAGGGATGTGACGCTCAAGTTGTTGAATTTCAGTTTAGTTTGACAGTATTTTGTTTTCTTATGTGCCGGTTCTTCTGACATGTTTGCAAGTTTATCTATCTAGGTTAACGGCTGACACACACCAACGTAACAATTAACGCAGAGTCATAACGTAAACAACGTAATAAATAAACACATCTAAGCTTTTTTATTGGTTGTAATTTACATGGATACATTTGAATGGTGTGACAATGTCCTATTTGATTGGATTACAATATACATATTCTTCCCGTTATGTCTGCCTGCTTTATTTGTACCTAATGCAAAGTGACCTGCTCTATCGAAATCAGTTGCATTGACCCGAAGACACATTTTGAGTTGTACACACTGTTGGAAAGAGGAGATTCCTAGCTTTCTAATGATATCAGGATTGTTTTTGTACTCCAAATTTTAAGCAAAATATGTCACATTATATAACGACTGTCACCGAGTCATCATTTTGAGAAAAAGCCCTAAGTTAAAGTTTCCTCCTCTCTGGATCGACCTGATTGATTATTAGCGGAGCAAATGATCAAAGTAGGCTACGGAGGGAAGATATTTTCGTTTGGATTACTGGTCTTGGGGAAGCTCGAGTGTGTGTGTATACGTGTGTGTATGTGTATGTTTTCGTTTGTGTGTATTGTGTTTGTTTCCCGGGGAAATCCCTCACGAGAAACACCGGCTGTTGTTATGCCTGCTGCTGTGACGTTAATTACTCCGTTCTCCGCTTGTAATTATGCCGTTACAAGCTTCAAAGCTGTATTTATCATCTGAATTTGTCGAAACAAGTTTAATATTCTGAAAGCCAAGACTTTGTTTATTTGAAATCAGATGAAAACAAACTGTAACGGACCCTGCCGTGTTATCTATGATTACTATGCCTTACATTCATAATGTCAGCGGAGGGAGGGGAAGCGGCGCTGTGGAAGAGCAGAGTGGCGAGTGAGAGCTGCCATCTTCCCTTTACAAGCTTAAAAAATGCCTGTAGCTAATGAGATTGAATATAACAATCAAAAATGACAAAATATACACAGCTAGATCAGATTTTTAGTGTTTTAGATGTGACTTTAGAGTAGAGGGGAATTATTGAAACGGGATGTATACAGCGTTCCGCGGCATCCGCCGCTGCGAAAATGTGGGGCAGGGCTGTAAAGTGGGGGGGCCAATGGCCCCCTGGCCCCCCCGCTTCCGGCACCCTTGATGTACAGCACTTTGGCTCGACCAGAAATCGTTTTTAAAATGTGCTCTATAAATAAAACCTGATTTGATTTGATTTATAATGCAATTAAAAGATAGAAAAGTAAAATACAAATAAAGTAGAGTAAAAGACAATATGTGTTAGCAACCGCTGTTTTTTATAACACATCAAAGCATCAGATCTTCACCGGTGTGATGATATTGACATATTTTGTGTTGAAGAACAAAATGTGTTAACCACAGACATTATTTTGGGAATCCAAACAAAACTCAACAGCCATTGATTTTGAGACAATGGAACCCAAAAGTGCCAACGCATTTCTGGGTTTGGGACTCATGCCTGCACTAAGGAGGAATAATACATTTGCATGTGTGATGGGGGCACACAGCGGCAGCAAACATGGAGACGAGACAACTTTTTTATTGTATTAATTCAGGGAGCAATTTTGGTCTTTGAAGTGACTGGGCATCATCTTTCCAGTATTGAGTTTTCAAAGTGACATCACATCCATATAGTACAGTGAATGCTATCGAGGTGGGACAGCAGGAGAACAGTACCACTCACGATATCCGGGCTAACTCATCTAGCTGAGGAGGATATTTTCTCTTAGATTACAGAATATACCATCTAACACACATATCTCTAGAAATCGTCACCAGTGGCAAGTATAATGTAATACAAGATTAATAAGTTGGTTCTCTTTTGAAAGAGACACCATGAGATAACACTGATTAGATTTGACGTTAATGGTTTACAATCTGCAAGTGGGGTAAAAGTAAGTTGGTAAAACGTCCAATTCATTCGATATATATATAGATATATATATATCTATATATATATATAGATATATATATCTATAGCAACATATTGAAAGTCTTCTCAGGTTCAGCAGTGGCCTGAGGGACTAAAGTCAAACAGATCAGAGATCTGGTCTGGTGAGCAGCAGCGATTTTGACTTCAACAAGAAAAATGACCTTTCTAACAAAAATGATAGCAGTTCTCAGAGCGGCTTGTTAGCAGAGTGGTTACAGCACCAGTGCAAGGCCATGGGACCTCAGTGTTCCGTGTCACAACACTCCATCTTTTCATTTGTTCAATGAAAATGCCCTTAAAATGCATATATATTAAAAAATACGTTTTTCATAGGCAACGTATTTATCAGAGTGAGAATCACCATATATATCTCCTGTAATAAGATGCAAAGAACTTGATCATGATGTTTTAAGTGAACTGAGAATCATGAGGATGAAATATACCGTCATAGTCAAGCAAAGACATCATGGTTGACTGTACAATCATGTTCCTGAAGAAAGAAACATACTTTAACCAGATAAAAGAATCCCACTTGAATGTTTAGACAGTGAACGTTTCCTCTTGCAAATGTCGTAGAGTTCTGACCAAGCGTCAAATATGTGACGGGTTTGGTTTGGACAACGTTGTTTGGTAAAATAAGCCCATTACATTACAATTAATTTAGCTGTAAGTGGTTTACAAAGCACCTCTACACCATTGGCCATGCCTATGGGAGCAATTTTGGGATTGAGTATCTTGCAACTTTGAAGTTGGCTAAATCGGATCAATTGGATCTACCCATGATTGGTAGACAGCCATTAACCCAATAAGTCACAGTGGACCATATCATCTTCTGATTGATCGACATGTTATTTTAGACAGTGGTCCAACTTCAGCATGATGACAATACAGTGGGTTAACAAACGCCTTTTTTTAAAGGAACATTTGCCTTCGACCCTTAATATCTGTGCATAACCCTGCACTGAGACATTGCTGTACAGAACAATTCTACATACACAGTACAAAGGTATCTCAGTGGGACCACTAAAGTTCCGTTCGGCAAACATGTATTCAGATGCTGCATGTTGACCCACAAACTTCCTCTCTACCAATGAGAGGAAACTATTATTGCTGCACCATTAACAATTTCAAACTCACCCAAAAGATCCATTTTTGCTGCGTCCAAAACCAAATTTCAGCAGACATCTTTCATAATTTATGTCATCCAAAAGGCACCTCTCCAAACAGTGCTCAACTTACATTACCCCAGAAGGATTCTGGTGAATATGACATCGCTGAATCAAATACAATTTTAAAGCAGCAACAATAATTGTCCACTAATTGAAATGTGTAAAAAGATGAAGCAGGACATGTATTGACTGCTTGTTACTGTAGGTAATGTGTGGATTTATGTATCTGTCTGTAGCCTCCTTTCTTTCTCCCCTCCTCCTCACCCTTTTCTTCCACATCCATGCTTTATGTACAGAATCAATTATTTAACATGCAGTTTTCAAAAACGGTACCTCCCACTCTGCCAACTGTAGCCTCAGAACAACACTGCTACTGAAGCTGCATACAGAAACAGAGCTATAGCCTGTTCTCCATTCTGAGACACACACATATATATGCTGTATGTCCGAAGTTAGTAATTGGAACTACCTTAATTCTTTAAGATAAATATATGGACAGATCATTTGTTTCTCATTTTTACGAGATAATGCAGGAAAGGATACACACATTTTCTGCTAATGTTTTTTTTGCCAAAAACTGGAACAGTGAAGTGTGTTTTTCTATAATAAACTGTATATTAGGTGACCATGGTAAAACCTCATAGGTTAAAAGGGTCAACATATAGGGTTTCCATTGTTCTGAATCCATGAGGCAGTGTCAGTCAGCTGGTCTGTCATGTCATTTGTTTCTGACTGAAAACTGAGCTCAACAACTATTGGAAATCCAATGTTCTAACAGCACAAACTGTTGTTTTACTAGCGCAACTTAAGTCAAAGATTTGTGGTGCTCTAAGCTGGATTTAACACTACTAATGCCCTCCTATACACCTATCCTGAATCGGCTTCCAGACACTGCTACTGGCCTTCCGTGCTGAAAGGGGTATTTCCTACATGCAGGACTAGGTTAAACCATACCCTCCAGCACGTGCGATTGGCTCTGCATCGGCTCAGCCAAGCTCTTCATGGTTGTCTGCACTTGTTGTGAGTTGCTTTGGATGAAAATGTTAAGTGTTAACATGCTGATGTATGTAATGATTAGCAGCTAATTGTTAAAAAGTTGTCCAGTCTGGCAACTGAAAAAGTAGATCAGTTATTATAAGGTAAACAGTTTAACGTGAGATGTAAGTTCCAGTCATCCAACAATGTCCTTGGAGATAAAGGGATTCATTGCCTTGCTCGCAGACATTTTAGCACATCTTGCTGTCTGGAATTGAGCACTGCTTTGGCAGATGAGGAAAAATAAATCTGCTAAACGTGCATTTTACCATTTAGGTGTTCTGCATCTGTGACAAGATGCAAATTCGGTATACTGCTTGGCTTGAGTGTAAATTGTACAAAGTCCAATTCCAAATGGTAAAGAGCGCTAATGTAGATGATCTAGACAGGTGTATGAAAATGATGATTAACACCATTATCCTTTGTCTTGCATCGCTCTGTGATTCTGCACTGTGCTGATGTAAAAATAACTGCAGGAAGATAAAAGAGAGGATAAAAATAGAATAAAAGAGACGTGCGTCAAATTCCTGAAAAAGAAGGATTACAAATAATTATGATCAGAGGCTCCGTCTGCCTTGTCACACATTGTCCTGAGGTGACTGCTATAAATTGCAAGCAATAGCACTATGTCACTCTCTCCAACCAGTCATATTTGCCTGTGTGTATAATACATGTATGCATGTCTCTACTGTGGTACCTGATGATTTCTCTACTTCCACACCACATTCTCACCTGAGACAGTTTCCAAAGGTTTAACAATAGCGGTATGTCACATCAACGAAATATGTTCCTTCGTATCAAAGAAACTGCAGAGTAATAAATAAATAAATGAGCAATTCAAGCAATATGGCCACAGGCAGTTATCTCTGTCAATAACATGACGTGATTTCCAAGATGGCGCCTGTGTCGGCTCGCCGCTCGCTCAGCTCACTGCCTTTAGTGATCCTACTCTTGTTTTTTGTATGTCAGAATGTCTCTGCTCTGCTCACCTATGATCGCCAAGCTCTCCTCCACCTCAGACCCTCATTGGAGCTGATACTGCTGCCCAAACTCACGTCTGACCACTATACATCGTCGTCGTCCTCTCTACTGTGGGACATTCCCTCATACCTGCGACGGCAGCCTCACCGAAAGCGTTTCAGACGCCGGGGAAAGCGCGCTGGTGCGCTGGTCTACCTAAGGACACACCTGAGGGCTTCTTCCGCTGCTTCTTCACGCCTCGGATGCCATGGCCCTCCCGCTGCACGACATGTGAGGGACCGTTGGATTCGGCGTATTCTTCCGGAGCTGCGGCCTCTGCTGGTTCCGCTGGCAGCCCCTCCTGCTCCTCCTGCCGGACTGACCGGCCCGCGCGGTGTCCAGCACGCTAATCTTCGCCAGCTGAGACGCTCTACACCTTCTGCCAGACCGGAGCCGGAGCGTCAACTTAGCATGGCCTTGCTAAATGCTAGGTCAATAGCAAACAAGACGTTCCTGCTAAATGACTTCTTCACCTCTCGTGAACTGGACTTTATGTTTCTGACGGAGACCTGGGTCCATGCTGGCGAGTATACTCCGTTCTCTGAACTTCTTCCTCCTGACTGTACATTCTTCAGCTCCCCCCGTTCTACTGGTCTTGGGGGAGGGTTAGCTACAGTGTTTAAAGCTAACCTACAATGCCGATTGCTTCACACTGTAACAAGCTACGCTAGCTTCGAGTTACAGCTGTTTGAACTGAATCCGGCCTCGCCTGTGCTCTGTGCTGTTGTATATCGTCCGCCAAAATGCAATAAGGACTTCATAAATGACTTTTCTGATTTTCTGTCCGGGATCATGGTGAAATATGATCGCATTTTGATCTGCGGAGATTTTAATGTGCATGTGTGTTGCGAGTCAAAACCCCTGGTTAGGGACTTTTTAAATCTCCTTGACTCTTTTGGTCTAGTTCAGTCCGTGGCTGGCCCAACACACGAAAAAGGACACACCTTAGATTTAGTATTATCGTTTGGACTGTCTGTCTCTGTGAATGAAATCTGTGAAGCAACGGGTATCTCAGACCATTTACCTGTTCTGTTTACAACCTGGATCCCTTCTGCAGGAGTCGAATCACGTGCCCCTGCGCGTCGTCTGCGTTCAATTAACCCATTGACTGCCTCACAGTTTTCTGTTGTTTTTAATGCTTCTCTGATCTGTAAATTAGAGATGAACTGTGCTTTCAATGCTGATGAGCTTATCTCCATGTTTGACTCGACATGTACCCAAATACTTGACTCTGTTGCTCCTTTTACGCTTAGACGCACCAAAGTTCTCTCACAGCCGTGGCTCAATGACTGTACTCGTGCTCTTAGACGCGCTTGCAGGCGTGCAGAGAGAAAATGGAAAAAAGATAAACTCCATGTCTCCTTAGAAATCCTTCGTGCTTGCCTTACTGACTACCAGACGGCAGTCAAAGCAGCCAAAACACAGCACATTTCTCTGTTGATCTCTAAAAACAGCCATAAACCTCAGGTTCTCTTTAATGTCCTCAACTCGATCATTAATCCCTGTGATGTTTCTCCAATTGTGCCATCGACTACTCTCTGTGATAAGTTTCTGTCATTTTTTATTGAAAAGGTATCTGCTCTTAGGCTAGCCCACACTAGTGCTAACCCAGATACTGCCCCTCTTCTGTGCCCTGCTGTCCTCGACCACTTTGAGCCTGTAACGCTCTCTTCTCTCTCGGATGTAGTCAAGCACCTGCGGCCGACAAACTGTACCTCAGACAGCATTCCCTCTCGCCTTCTCAGAGATGTGTTTGATTCAGTTGGAGCAAGTATTTTATTACTTATTAATACCTCTCTTAGCTCAGGATGTGTCCCAGCTGCCTTCAAACATGCCGTGGTCAAGCCACTACTTAAAAAGAAAAATCTTGACCCCACCATTCTCGCAAATTTTAGGCCCATCTCCCAGCTACCTTTTTTATCTAAAGCCCTGGAGCGAGTAGTCTATGTCCAGCTGCAGTCTTTTTTAACCATGCATGGCATCCATGAAAAGTTTCAGTCTGGTTTCAAACCCATGCACAGCACTGAAACAGCCCTTTTAAGAGTTTTTAATGATCTCCTCCTAGCCGCCGACTCAGGTAGCCCAGCTGTCCTGGTGCTGTTAGACCTCA
>CALSBZ010028966.1:0-10207 GCA_943591055.1 Gobionotothen gibberifrons
AAGTCATGTGACCGTGCTGTAGTTCCTTTATAGCCCAACATTAGCTTTTACTTTAAAAATCATAAAGTGGTGTTAATATGTACAGATTATCCTGTTGATAAAAAACATGTGTTTTTCTGCAATATTCCAAAATCAAATGGAAAGATTCCATTTGTTTGGTTGAAGCAACCCTTGTGATGCTGATTTCTGGGTAGGACTACAAAAATACCTCATTACTGCACCACTCGATCCCAAAATGTCCGAATGTGTTTACCTAGTGCATTGTTAACGGGGGGAAAAAAAGAACAAACCTCAGGATAAGCAGCTCAGGAGTGAACCCTCTCTAAGCAATGACATACGTGCAATAGATGTGTGTACACAATTAACACAAATGCATGGGAGTGAACAACATAATAATACATAACCCCCATCTTAGCAACTTAACTCGATTTTCCTGCAATATCAAACTCCTTCATGGAAAACAACAGGATGTTAATTTGCTGATTAGGATCAGCTGTCAAATGAGATAACAACACCGTTATGAACATGTCTGTACTTAAAGAACACATCATAACTTTTCTCAGAACTTCTTTTCTGAGTACCTTTCTCAAGGGTACAATTAAGAAATAAAACGTGGAGGATATTGGAGAATGACGCCCAATGTTTACAGACAGATGTGAAGTACCTAATGTTATCTCTTCAGGTTCTATACTTTAAAAATGTTTCTTCTAAATGTGGGCGAGAAGACGTTATCCATCTGCTCTGTATTATTCTGTTTCTTTTCACTGTTATATCTTCTGTATACAAATTATAGAAGAAATTAATATTCAGTCGTTGGAGATGTTGGAGATATTGTCCTTGAAAGCGAGAGAATAAATGTACATTTCCTCATTTTGTCTTGTTATTTTACGAGCTCTCTCTGAGTTCACTTAGTGTATATGTGTCTACCATCTCAAATAAAATCTGTTTTGCCACTTGTTCAACTCCACGGTGCGTCAGACTTTCTCTTCGACAGCGGACACTGTTTGCTGCTCATTAAAGCTTTAATGCATCCGTGAGTTTGTTGGCGTCGACCAGCCCACCTCGCGAGGTCGCTAATATCTCCTGTCATTTAGAAAAACAGCCGCCATCTTGCCTCACCTTCCTCCTCCAGCTTCATGCTAACATCAGTGAACCTGAGAGGCAGGTTGAGGAAAGCAGGACTCGTTGATCATTAGCAGCCGCGCCGCCTGAATCCTATAATTAGCCAAAGCAACACTGACTCAAAGTTTGCAAGCTGCACTCAACCGCATTAATATTCATCTGGATCTCTGAGAAATCAATAGGGCAGAACAAAAGTTTATGATATTAAAGTATTACAATATTAATGTGTGGGTGAGAACACTTTAGACAAACTAAATGCTTCTCTTCCCCGCCATTATGCATGCTGGGAGATCACATTTCCTGACCTTTGCTATCCGATGGGAACTTGTCTTTGCTTTGGGGAGCAGATAAGCCCGGATGATCCGCAACAATAAATACATCTGTGAAGAGGCTGGAGAGCCCGAAAGCTCCCTCCCTCCCTCTCTAATCTTTGCAATTTGCCATGGCTGATAACATTTTAATGAGGAATAAGCATAATGGGAGACTCGGAGAGATTATTGTGAACTGGGATGGAGACGCGTTGGACGGATAGAAGTGGAGGAACACGATTCAGTTTGTGGATCAGAGAAGCCCCCAAAGACAAGGAGGGATACACCCAACACAGGCTGATAGATTTCGTTTTTTTGTAAAATGTTTCCCCTCACAGACATACAAGAGGCGCATTCACACCGAAGTACTTTTCCCACAAAGGTTCATGAGAACTCTTTAGTTCTTTAGTGTGTGTTAGGCTCTGTAAGGAAGGGGCAGATTTCTTATGGCTGTGTATTTTCAAATTCTAGCGCACTCGAGCTGGTTTCTCCAAAATTACCTACCCCACCTTTAAGAAAATACATTTCAATCAGGTATATAGAATAATGTATGGAGTTCTTTAGATCAACCAGAATGTCAATTATCTATAAAGCATATTTGTAAGATAGAGTTCATTTATGAAGTGACACATGATTCAGTTATAGTTCATATTGCATAAGATTTTAGCATGAATTTTAGAACAAAAGTAATAAATTCATCAGCTGATTGAGGGAACTGTCTTTTATCATAGTTACGCAACATTATGCAAGATGTTGAAACAGCGGTAAGACAGAATCAAGTGTGGAAGCGTTGATTTTCCCTGATTAATCCACACAGTGAAGCAGAGACGAAGGTATCTTAAGAGACACTTTGTTTTCATCATGTCTCCAACTCTCTGTCATTAACCATGACATATAAAGTCCAGCTACTGTCTGCACTAATAATACTCATCATCTATTATTTATTTGTGACATTCTGCAGGATGGACAACCGTGCAACAATGTCATATATGCAGAGGAGACAAAGGTAGAATTACAAGGATACAAGACGTACTAAGAGAGGCTTTGTAAGGTGTTTGTTACAGAGCTGGAGTCACAACAAACAACACTTTATAAACGTTTGTTTGATACCTTTATTTAAATGCAAATGTAGTTATTCAGGACAACCCTAACCCTGTACTTTTGAGAGACCTACACAAACTAAAATCAACTAACTAAAAAGGCAAGTTTATTTATATAGCACCTTTCAACACAAGGCCATTCAAAGTGCTTTACAAAAACGAAAAACATTTACGCCCCGTCCACACAGCAAATCTTGAAAATCTTGAAAATCTTGGAGGTGGGCGTTTTCTGAAGCTTGGGGATTTTTTGCGAGCAATGCGACCAACAACCAATCACATGAATCTCCCGCCCCCGACATACAAAGCAATAGCAATGTTAAAACGAAGTAAACTGGATATAAAATCCCCAAACAGATGAAAACCTACCAGTTTCACCCACTGTCTCTGCCACCTCCCTCCATGCCTGGTTCCTCCGGTTGTATCCCGGTAAGTTAATAGGGACTGGTCATAGAGAACCGGGTGATTTTCTACGGCAGTAACTAATTTCTCCTCCGTGTTTAGGAATATAGAAAATGAACTGCGGTATGTCACTCCCAGCTTGCACGCGGTTTGATTGGCAAGCGCTTGTACTGTCAGATTTGCTTAAACGGGATTTGATTGGCTGACGCTTCCACCTCAGCTTCAAAAGTTGAACATTGCTCAACTTTTGAATCCTGAAAATCCTGAAAATCCTGGAAATCTTCGCTTTGCTTCCCCAGAATGCAGTTCGGCGAGAAGCGAGGCAAAGTGACGTCACCCCATTCAAAGTCAATGGGGAATTTTTTTTCAGAAGCGTTGGAAGATTTTTTTAACGCTGCTGTGTGGACGGGGCGTGAGACATAGTGCAGTGGAAACACATTACAAAATGGCATTTAAAAAGTCATACATGCATAAAAGTTACAGAGGAGTGTAAGATATGAATTGTTCAATTAAAAGCAGCGGCAAAAAGAAAAGTCTTCAGCCTGGATTTAAAGTAGGGAGAGTTGCAGCGGACCTGCAGGTTTCTGGTAGTTTGTTCCAGATATTTGGAGCATAATAACTGAAAGCTGTTTCACCATAATTCGTTCTGACGCTCGGGAGAATGTATAACTTCCAATGGTTATTGAAACCTAATGTTCTTGCACGATTCTTGTTTTCTTGAGTTTGCATCTTTGTGGTTAAATGCACTTGTAAGTCTCTTTCGATAAAAGCATCACCTAAATGTTGCCACTGTTACATTTCACATGTGCCTCCACCACCCATGCTGAGAGTTATTAGCAGATACTGTGATGGGGTCAGTGCTGGTTGATGTCCTCTGAACCACGGCGATGGAAACGCTGCCTGAACACGTTCCACCCTCTCACATCAGCCTCAGCGTGACCAACCTGAACCGTGGAATGACACGGAAACAGGCGTGACTCGTGCGACGCCGGCTAACACGGAGACGCTTTGTGTTCCTCACTCTGGAGTCGCTATGTTCAGACAAAAGCTGTGATTGATTGTCCTCGGCTAACGTTGCGCGAGACAGACAACACTCGCCACCTCTCGGCAACAATTACCCGTCCCTCCACGCCGGCTGTCAGCGCGCTAATTCATCTGTCATCATCCCACTTCTCCCAGTAGAATCAGACTGACAGCGAGCCCAGTATCAGTCACACAGCATTACACTCCTGTTGGCTTTCATTAGCTCCACTTTGTCTTCCACCATGAAGGCTGCTGGCTTCTATTTTACCCTTAAAACTAATGTTTCTCCTTGTTCTGCTCCAGCTCTGCTGCACTGGGAGTTCAACACATGGAGGTGTAATAGGAAATTAGATAACTTTAACCAATTCAACCTTGTCGGATCAACCAGTGGGTTCACCTTTTAAAAAGCTTTCTGTTGCATTTTGAATAATAGTTTGGTGTAGAAGAACTCCAACAAGCTGAAAATAAAACTTCTGACAGTTTATTGACTTATTACAGAAGACGATTCGGGGCCACATGGTAATCTTCAGAACATACTGAATGTTGACTTTCATGTCAGAAATCTCAGAGAAAATACTTTTTTGTATTACACTTTATGTGTGACCTGCCAATTCAGATGTTCTGTCTCTATACCGAATATATCAGCAAACAGCAAACGCAACAGTTGTGACTTTTTATTTAGAAAAACTATTAAAACTAATTTCGTCCAAACTGCACCAAGCTACAGTACTGTATTGTTTTCAAACTCGGATTGAGGGTACTGTCTATTATCAGCAATTTTCATGCAACATCATGAAATATTTTGAAACAGCGGTAAAACAGTTGCATGTGTGCGTTTGTTTAATCTGCACAATATAGGCTTATCCCAGAGGCGGAAGAAGTAGTAATGTAGAATACTAAGTTTAAAGTGCAAGTCCTGCATTCAAAATTGTACTTTTTTGTATTAATGTTTTAAATCAGCAAAGTTACTAAATCTTTAAAATAAATGTAGAAGATTTCAAAGTTCAACATTACACTTAAAGGAGCAGTAGGTAAGTTTGAGAAACCAGCTCGAGTGCACAAAAATTCCAAAGTACACAAACCGAAAAGAATCCGCCCCTTCCTTCAGACTTCCTACAGAGCACCTCCTCCAACACACATGAATGCGCACACGATCAGGATAATGAATGTAAAACAAATGTATAACACAGTTATTGCCAGTGCTTATATTTTTGAAGCTAGCATGTTTGTTTTGCGAAAATGTATTAAAAATGTTACGTCTAGCTGAGAGCAGGCTGCGGTAACGTTACATATCAGCTCGGTGTGCTCCGTAAATAGTCGCCATAGTTGAAAAGCAACTCCGATATTGACTCTGGTTTGACTTCTCCTAGTTTCCACTTTATTTTTCTTTATAATTTGCTCCATTACAGTTTTTCTTTTGCTCTTGGTCTGCTGCAGAGTGCTGTTGCTCCCGAGCTGCTGCTGCAGTGCGAGAGAGCAACAGCTGCCGGGAAACACGCAAAATGACGGTGTGCGCAATGACTGCACGAGTGTGTGTGGGCACGAGATTGAAGGCTGACAGACAGGTCGGCCAACCAGTTATTTTAGCCGGCCCGGCTAAAATAACTGGTTGTAGTTTTTACAGTATTACGGCTTCCACAGATGAAATATTTGTATGGATTTTTTTTAAAGCACTTAGAATATGCATTGCTATCAGGATATTAAGAGCATTCCATGGAATATAACAAAAAGTGTATCTCGAGCCGGTTTCTCAAACTTACCTACCCCTCCTTTAAGTATTTGAGTAAATGTGCTAAGTTATATTCCCTCGTGGTTTGTACCTCCAATACTGGTAATATATTCAATATTCAATCTCCTTTGAACTCTGGTTTGGTACCGACCAACTGCTTAGAAAAATATTGTCAACAATTCTGTTATTATTAATGTTAAAAATGTTTTTATATTTTTGACAAACAAGATCCAACAAAAATATGGGGTACCTTCTCTGACACACACAGCCTATACCCTGAAAAACAATCCTGCTTTTCTCCTACACTTACCCGATACATGTTGTAGTGTTAATCCTATCATTTCCCCCAATGTTTTATAAGTCATGTTTTGTCTCTTTGTCTTCTTCACTGAATTAAAACAATTGAATTTCCAAGTGTTTTTCCTGACGCTTCAATCAATCAACAATCATGTTCAGGATTCCAAACTCCAAAAGAGCTACTGAATGGACCTTCAGGTGAGATTGTTTTCTCAACTGCTGATATTGGCCCCCCATGTTTATAAGGACCCCCCTCCCACACACACACTTTTTACCCTGCTGCCCTATGGGAAAAGGTACTGAAGCATCGATGCAAGATCCTCCCTCCAGATTCAAATCCTCCCCCCAAACTGTCAGACTCTTCAACACCCTGCTGCCCCCGAACCCTCCCCCTCACACACACACACACACACACACACACACACACACACACACACATACACACACACACACACACACCTGCTTCTACACCGGCATCTTCAAAGCCTACATATCCCACATAAACATCCTCGGGGACCAACAAACTGCCAAAGCTGCTACTGTATTATTATATATTTTTCTATTTGCATAGCTTTTGTTTATGTCTCCTGTTTGTATAGGACTTCATGTTTCTATCAGTGTTGTACAATGTTTACTCCTAAGACTAAAACATATTTTCTATCATCTAATAAGTTCAAGAAAGATCTGTGTAGCGGTTCAGAAACTAATACCGAGGAGTGCTTGACCCCCAGGATGTTTTTGAATTACCCAGTACCCATTTCCGCCTCTGGGATAAGCCTATATTGTGCGTATTAAACGAACGAACACATGCATCTGTTTTACCGCTGTTTCAAAATCTTTCATGATGTTGCATAGTTATGAAAATTGCTGATAATAGACGGTACACTCAATCCGAGTTTGAAAACAGTACAGTAGCTTGGTGCAGTTTTGACGAAATTTGTATTAATAGTTTTTCGAAATAAAAAGTCACATAAATGTTGCGTTTGCTGTTTGCTGATATATTCGGTATTGAGACAGAACATCTGAATTGGCAGGTCACACATAAAGTGCAATCCACAAAAGTATTTTCTCTGAGATTTCTGACATGAAAGTCAACATTCAGTATGTTCTGAAGATTGCCATGTGGCCCCGAATCGTCTTCTGTAATAAGTCAATAAACTGTCCAAAGTTTTATTTTCATCTTGTTGGAGTTCTTCTTCAACAGTGTTACCTTGCATTCCTGAAAAATAAGGACTTACAAAATGGATAGTCTTAAATATCTGATTTGTTATTTTATTAAGAAACTAAAAGAAATGAATGTCTGAACCGAGGATTAAGGAATCATCACAACCCCGACCAAGAAACATATATTTTATATTTTAATACACATTTTAAGCGGGCATAGAAAATATTTTCTAAAAGCTCTTATAAAATGTAAATACCATGACTCTTCGAATGTCATGAAGCTTTTGTCATATGATTGAAACACTCACAGTTACTAAAGAGACCTTGAGGTTAGATAGGGTTAGGGTTAGGGTTAGGGTTAACCCTGTTTTTTAGAAAAAGTAGTTACAATCGCTTTAAATTCTGGTGAACATCCCAAAAGTTTCCAAAGACACGTCAAATATTTCCATCTGATCGAATAGTGCAGTAATAAAAATATATATTTGGATTTCAGTCAACTAACTTCAATGAAGAACTGGAACAAACACCTGCTAGATATGGCCAAATAAAAGCATTTACTGATTGAATTATAAGGATAAGAGAGAATAAAGCCCACTTTTCTGTGACGTCTTTCCATCATTCTGTCCACCAACCCTGGATTTCTGAGGGCAGTCTCTGGAGGGAGTATTTCCAGAGAGGATGATGGGAGTTTCTGACAGCTCGTCTCCTCCCTCCTGCATGAGCTAGCAGGGCTAGCGGAGCGTTACTGGATTCCCTCTGTGGCAGCTGAAGAGCAGGAGAGGTGGTCTCTGGGGGGCAGAGGTCATCTCTAGGGGCCAGAGGCTGCTCCTCACCCTCACACTCTTTCTTTCGCTGAAAACATTGACACTTTGGGTCTTTTCCTTGTTTTGGGATTTTATGAGCTATTTTATAAGCCCATTAGACGGCTGTTATCAGTGATTATTACACGGCTTGGTTGAATACTCGATTCTGGTTGGTCAATTCGGAACATGTGACAGGTTGTTAATACTGTAGTACACACCGCTGTCCATGACTATATTGACTGTTGCTAAGGAGGATCAAGGGAGATAACACATATTTGAACCAGTGACCATTCAGTTCCCAAGCCTAGTCGCTACCGCCCAACACAGTTAGTAGTTTAGTTTGTATTCTTTGAAGGAAAGAAGCCATGAATGCTTGCACATGGAGAATTGAGAACTATAAGCTGCTGAAGACGCTTGATGTTAAAGTGATTGATCTTCTTGGTATTATGTATATCTGTAAAAAATGTAATGACAATTGATATACAGTTTGTCCTGATCCATTTATATAAAAACATGTTTGAAAAGGAGCTGATTTTGGCCACTTCATGATGTCATAACAATTTTTTTTGGCTCGTGTAACCATTAGCCAATCACCAACCTGTAATGTATAGTGTGAAACGGCAATATGCAAACCACACACTGTTTTCTTATTGACTTGAGAGAGGGAATCTACCTCATACTGTTTCCTGTCAGAGCTTAAAAACTATTTTAAAGAACTCTTGAAAACGGTTCCACTTTGTTTAAAGATTTCCTGAAATTGTCCTTATTCAGAGCACTCTCAGTTGGCAACCATTTATAAAAACGTTTGATCCAGCACCTCTTATTTCACATCCAAAACTAAAATCTAAAATCAATTCTCACAAAATTATAAGCATTTGGCTAATAGCTGCAAATGCCAGAGACCATGTAGTGTTAGTGTGAGGAAAGGTGTCACATAAAAGAAAAGGAACTGTGAAGTGATTCAGAGTGGATCTTCATCGATGGCCAGTCGAACGCGGCACTACGTTCCATTCAGCAGATAATGACAGTGGTGCTCGGGAGGAAATTAAATGTCAAGCTACTGCCTTTGCTATCTGCTAAATGGAGTGCTAATTGCATACAAAAGCTGGAAAATCCAGCCACTGACACTGTCTGTCACTTTCTACTCTCACTTTGACCCATGGAGATAAAAGAAGACATAGAGAGACTTGTCTTCCTCTTTCTCGACAGATCTGTCCCACAGTCTCAGTGAAAAACGCTCACGGTGAATTCAGCCCCACCAATTTGTGTCACTGTCGAAGGATTTAAAGCTGGAATGAGTCAACAAAGCTCTGAAAATAGTTAGGAGTGAATGAATAATCCACCATGTGCGTGTGACTCATCCCCATGAACCGGCGTCATTCTAGAATAAGACCCTCCTATTATTGTATACAGTGAAGTGGTGGTGCAGCAGCTTACATTTGCTCATTCAAAGTTAATGCATGTGAGTCAGCATTTCAAATAGTAACCGGCTAGCAAAATGTGATATTTGCTCTGTTTAATGTTAATGGATACATTCACTATTTCCTTTGAGATCTACTTTGAAATACTAAATAGTTTGTCTGATTTTAGGAACAAAACAAGCATATTGGAATTCACTTCACATGTATGTTCTGTCAAAATCTGTTTTTCTTCCTCCAGATTGTGTGAAATGTCATGTTATTCTGTTAAACTGCACAATAATGAATGTGAAGGTTGTGACAATTAGTGCTCCACATCACACCTGTGATCAGTTCTCCTGATTGACAGGTGAACCTCATTATAAGCACAACATGTTGCTTTTCCCCCCCATGTTTTGTCAGTGGCACACAGTTCAGTTTTGGATATTTGCCTTGCACCCGACTGAATGATCCTCTTCGTTCAGAAAACTTCTAAATTATTCGGCGGATTACCTATTAATGTATCAATCTAAACCAGGGGTCTCCAACACATCGATCGCGAGCTACCGGTAGCTCGCAAGCCCTCAATAAGTAGCTCGCCAAGCAAATCCAAAATGTAAAAAATACACAAAAAATAAAGGAAATGTACCCTATGCATAAACGAAACCTCAATCATAGCGAACTCTATCTACTTACTACAACTCTATATCTATCTAACACCCGGCTCCTCCCCCCACCCCCACAATGAATATTGGCCAATCACGTTCTTGCTTGATTTGCGGGACCAGCGTTGCAGTCTGGAAGAAAAGCAATGTGGAGCGGCACCTCACCGCTTCATAAGGAGTTTAACCTTTCCTTCTGGCAG
>CALSBZ010028978.1:0-14181 GCA_943591055.1 Gobionotothen gibberifrons
ACTTCCTACAGAGCACCTCCTCCAACACACATGAACGCGCACAAGATCATGATAATGAATGTAAAACAAATGTATAACACAGTTATTGTCAGTGCTTATATTTTTGAAGCTAGCATGTTTGTTTTGTGAAAATATATTACAAATGTTACGTCTAGCTGAGGAGAGCAGGCTGCGGTAACCAAATCAAATCAAGTTTTATTTATATAGCACATTTATAAACGATTTTTGATCGAGCCAATGTGCTGTACATATAATAAAAATAGCCTACAGTAGGGACACTTTACATTAAATACAACAGCACAGATTATTCAGAATATCAATATGAGAAAAACGACACCCTCTATCCTTAGAACGTAACGTTACATATCAGGCAAAAAAAAGGTTATCAATACTACACAGCCCAAGTTGGTTTTGAATGTTTATTTGAAATATTTAGCGTATTCATCTATCATGTTTGTCGACGAACGAAATACAGTACCTAATTACCTAGCTACGCTAGACAGCGTCTGCTAAATGAGTAAATATAAATGCTATGCTACCTAGCGTTTGTTTGTTATTATCGGTGACACATTGGGACACACAGGGGAGAGCAACATACAGTTCAGCTATGCTGCATACAGACAATTTGTTGTGTGGCAATATGGAGCCCTGGGACAGGGTCACAGAGTGACTATTCCCAGTTGCTGTGTCTGGAAGATACGCAACCGGTACCCAGATCCACATATAAGCTCACAACAGTCCAAGAGAAAAAGAGTCGAGCATGGCGTCAGCTCCGGCCCGGTGTGCTCCGTAAATAGTCGCCATCGTTGAAAAGCAACTCCGATATTGACTCTGGTTTGACTTCTCCTAGTTTCCACTTTCTTTTTCTTCATAATTTGCTGCATTACAGTTCTTCTTTTGCGAACTGTAGGCGATGTTGAAGCAAACTCTGCCATGGAGAACGCGTCCTGCTGCAGAGCTCAGGAGGACTGAGCCGCTACAGGAGGACTGACCGAGGAGCTCACGGGATACACGCCCAATGCAATGACGGCGCGCGCAAGTGCACGAGTGTGTGTGTGTGTGTGTGTGTGTGCACGAGATTGAAGGCTGACAGACAGGTCGGCCAACCAGTTATTTTAGCCGGCCCGGCTAAAATAATTGGTCGTAGTTTTTACAGTACTACGGCTTCCACAGATGTTTGTTTTGTGAAAATGTATTACAAATGTTACGTCTGGCTGGCTGGGAGAGCAGGCTGCGGTAACGTTACATATCAGCTCGGTTTGCTCTGTAAATAGTCGCCATAGTTGAAAAGCAACTCCGATATTGACTCTGGTTTGACTTCTCCTAGTTTCCACTTTATTTTTCTTCATAATTTGCTCCATTACAGTTTTTCTTTTGCTGTCTACCGGTCTGCTGCGCGAGTGCTGCTGCAGAGTGCTGCTGCAGAGTGCTGCTGCTCCCGAGCTGCTGCTGCCAAGCAGCAACAGCTGCCGGGAAACACTGACGGCACACGCAATGACTGCACGAGTGTGTGTGTGTGCACGAGATTGAAGGCTGACAGACAGGTCGTAGTTTTTACAGTATTACGGCTTCCACAGATGAAATATTTGTATGGATTTTTTTTCAAAGCACTTAGAATATGCATTGCTATCAGGATATTAAGAGCATTCCATGGAATATAACAAAAAGTGTATCTCGAGCCGGTTTCTCAAACTTACCTACCCCTCCTTTAAGTAACGTTAGCTAAACCACGTGCAGCCATAGCGCTAAGCTAACTTGTTGTGAGAAGGTCTTTTAGCTAATACATTTTTGACAGAAAGATATCTACAGATCAGACCCGGCGCCAGAACAAATCTAAAGGGAGGGCATGTGATTTTCATGGGAGGGCACACAAAACCGTCACGTGCTGCGGGCCTGCGGCACAATATATAGGCTATAATATCAAACAGCAAGGCCAACGGCATTGCACAAAGACGCACACTTATCGCAAATACATACACAAATAAAGGGCAACATAGAAACCACTTTTGAAACAATGTGTGCGTGGCAGCACACACACTGGTAAATCACGAGCAAGGCACACTGTGAAGGATGGCAGCTTCCTCATCGTTGCACTCCGAGAGAAATAGTAGAGACGGAGACGATTAACTGCTGTTAGTTCTATTATGGCATTGTGCATGTCGTGAGAGGTGTATGTTGCTGTGTGGGGAATGCTTTCCATTATTTTGGCCAACTCTGCATCTTTGTGCAGCGTATACTCAAACAGCGATAGGAAGAGCCCACTGCCTGACTCGGACATATAGTTGTAAGTTGTTGATTTACAGCACTTTGTTCAACTCTGTTGTTTTTAAATGTGCTATAGAAATCAAATGGATTGGATTGGACATGCTGTGGAGTGAATCGTGGTCACCTCTGAGCTATAATATCAACGACAGCTGACACGTAATAACGACTCCGTGCCAGCTGATCTGCGTGCACCAAAGTACTAATTTCCTTATTTGTTTCCTCGCGTATCTCTCTCTCCACAAACTCTCACATGAAATGTGTTCTTTTGATGCGGCATGCCTTAGCAGTCCTTTATCAGTCTGTAATGCGTGTTTCCAGTCGCAAAAACCTTTGACAGTAAGTCACATCAAATGAAGACGTATTTATTTTAAAGTGTCTACAGGGGAAACAAAAGGCTGCGTCTGCTTTTAACGAATATTCAAGCCATGGTGTTGTTGTACCATGCAGCGGCAAAAGTGCGCTTCTTTCCTGAAAACAATCTCCCTGGATAACGATCCAGTTTCACCTGGTTGGGGTTTATTAACCCCAAGATCATCTGGGGCTGTCGGTCTGTGAGCGGTTGCTGGCCCAATAGTACCTGTTGATGTGCTGCAAAGCGTCAGGCAGCGGCACGGAGGAGGAGGATGCTGGCGGTGTACAGGGTGTGGCAACGCAGGTGGTGATGGTACGGGCACAAGGAGCTGTGCATCGGAGGACAGCGTTGGTGGCGGCCGCCTTGATGAGTCAAGGATTGGGCTCGCTAACTCAGCCCCGGGGTTTGCCGAGGTCAAGCTTGTGGCATTAAGGCGTGCTGCTGCAACGGCAGGTGCAGGGTCGCCAGCAGCACCATCGGCGGCAGTTATTTCAATCGCTATTTCGTTTTAATAAATCCTTAGACCTTTTAAGCCAATTTCTGATGTCCATTTTGTAATTCAAACAGAAATGGGAGTCTACAGAATGCACAATAAACAATAAACAAATCCAGAATAGGCGGCAGAGTGTAACGCTGTGATTGGTATAAATGTGGACGAATCACAAATCACAACAGACACATGCATTTATTTGATGTAGCCTGCGATTTTTTTTTTTAGTTACTATCTGACATCACATACATCGTACTGTAGCATAAAAGTTCATCGTTTATTTATAATAAAAAAAATATTTTTTTATTTTTATAAATAATAAAAATCGTGTTTATTGGGGGAGGGCAGGAATGTCAAATGGGAGGGCCTGGCCCTCCCTGGCCCTCCCACGGCGCCGGGCATGCTACAGATAGATATAGATGTTTTCAAACTCACCATTCCACGTAAAGTTATTTAAAAAATTCGGTCGGACCAGACGCAGCAGCAATAATTAGCGGGCTCCTAGATCTTCACCTCTGACTGCATGCAGTAGTACAGCACTCATGCGCAATGTGTGTGGAGCCCCTCCCCTCTTTTGCAGAAACGTAACACACTGAGTTATCTCTGCTTAACAGGATTATTGCAATGCACATTTCAGCTAAATAGTGCAAACAACTAATTTGCTTTAGTAATGACATAGTCTTTTTACAAAACATGAACAGCATTATTAATGACAGCTTAAAAGTTTAATTTCAATAAAATCCCGGTTTAGAGTGTGAGTTAAAACGCAAAGACCTCCACTGGTACAAGCAGAGTGCTGACATTAATTGTGACACTGCCCGAATCCTCCAAACCTAAGTTTGCACCAGGATTTTCTGACTCAAGATTGGAGGTAAATACTGGAAACAATTTAAGCACCCTGACCATTCGGAGGACAATCCCAGAAGATGAAGGAATGTATCACTGCTTAATCGAGGATTGGCTTAGGAATCGTGTATGGAGTGGGACATATTTGTTACTAAAAGGTAAACGTGATCTACTTTTTATTAAGATTTTCAAATGTTTTAGATCTGATCTAAAGCTTCAAAATAGCTTTAAGTATCCGAACCCTGATTTGAACATCTACAAAATGGTTTGAAGAATGTATTTCCAAATATTTGTGATGATTTGGGTGCTTGTTAAAGTTAAAGTTAAAACCACAAATCAACTACATTATCCGGTTTTTCTTGTTTTTTTTAATGAAGCACTAATCAATGTTTAACAATGTATTTTTTCTTTGATAAAAAATGTACCACATTTAAATTGGATGTAAACACATTTTAGGCTGTCGAATGTGCTTTTTAACACTTTTTTATTTTCTAGGAAACACTTCAAACTATTCTGTTGTTCAGTGCCTGACATTATCTGATCCGGCTCCTCAAGAAAACTCGATGACCCTTCAGTGTTCGGTCCTCTCTAAATCGGAGAATAAAACATGTCAAGGAGACATCAGTGTGTTCTGGTTTGGAGCTGGATCAGATACATTTAGTCCAAACATAATTTACACTGATGGAAGAAGAACAAAGGAATGTGAGAAGTTACACACTCAAAAGAGTTGTGTTTATCGCTTCTCAAAGAACTTCAGCTCATCTGATGCCGGGACTTACTACTGTGCTGTGGCCTCATGTGGAGAGATATTATTTGGAGATGTTGCACATCCGCAATTAGGTATGGTTTTATAATGTTGAATATTAGAGGTGATATTCGAAAATAATTCGTAAAATGATGATTGCTTTGTGTTTTTTCTTTGCTGTCCAGAGAAAACTGCAAGTCCTGAAGTTGTTGCGCTGGTGATAGCGATCGTCTGCTTGGTCATTTCTGTGATTGGAAACATTGTTTTCTTCTGTTGCCGAACTTCAAAATGTAAAGGTAAGTGTTGTTGAATTATTTTGAAAATGGTATACACTGATTTTATTACATATTGAGCAAGAGGTGTAACGTCATAAAGGACAGGATGAACCTCAACCTCATGCTTTAAGAGAAAAATAATAAATGACAGCAGGAGTTGGGTCTTAAGAGAAATATTTTATTTAAGATATTATATAAAATAAATGTATGAGCGAACACTGGCAGGATGATGTGTCCAATTTTCTGTCAAATGTCTGTCTTATTAAGCTACTAAGAAAAAAAGTAATGAATTGGGGTTACGATCCTTTTATAAAATTAAGCTTTAACTACATTTGTGTTTTTCTTTTTCATTTTTAGGAATAGAAAACCCCAATGGGCAAGCAAGATATGACAACTCAAGCCAACCAGTGCATGATATGGTAAGTCATGACACAATACTTGTTGTCATCTTATTTAATAACATGAAATCAAACAGCACCACTAACAGTGAACATGTAAGGGAGGATGTACATCAGGCTGGTCATTAGTGTGATGTGAGCCCTGACAGGGTGAGCAGGAATCTTAAATCCTCTGGTGATTCATTTTGTCCAGAATGACCGACTAGCTGTACGATGTCCTTCTAATTACATGACTACTTACCAAATAAATCAAACAATCAATCTGTTTATAAATTCAAATGAAACTGTGTAAAAGTAAATGTATAATGAGCTTTTTATTTGCCGCACAGATTGAAGGGGGAAATGATATGAACTATGCTGCCCTTCATTTCTCTGGAAGGAAGGCTACAAGAGGAAGGAATAAGAGTGATTTGACGACTGAAGAAAGTGTGTACTCTCATGTTAAATGCTAATTGTGAATGTGTTTCTAAAAAAACCTGTATGTTGGTGGATCATACTGACCTCTGACAATGACGTATAATGTACATATGTTAGCTTCCCCTTTTGTTTAGAGGGAGGTTCTTCCATGCTAAAATCTGAAATCATATCATACATATTATATTCCTTGTTTGTCCCTAATTGGTTATATTAAACATATTAAAACAAATAATTGAGAAAAAGGTTTTTCTTAAGATTTATTTAGGGCCATTAAGCATAACTTTACAACTTTTTTGTAAAAGGAAATATCATATCTGTACTTAAGTGCAAGAGCTAACACCAACAAATAATGTTACGCTAATATAATAAACAATTAGATTCTTAAAAATCATGTATTAATGCAGTGGTCACCAGTATCTGACCCATCATAATTGAAATGTCCTTTTTCACCTTCTGTATTTATTTGAACGGGGGTGGAAATATAATTATTTTTTGATATGATAATTATCTGCTTGGTCCTTTTGGGGTTAGTGTTTTTATTAGATACTTTACTTTGTGTTTAGTATTACCTATCACACGTAAAAACTGGACTCATAGTGCACTCAATATTCCTGTATTGTAGCCTGTTCTGAATATACTGTCTTTGCATATTAACCCAACATAAAGCCTAAACAGTCTTGTGTTTAGATAAAAACTCAAATGTATTTCAAAAGTTCAAGCCAAACATTAATTAAAACAACAACAATTAAATAGAATTGTACAACAGGTGACTTTATCAAGCAAAATATGTCACAAAATTGTCTGAATAAAAATAACAAAGATGGATTTCCTGGCAGAACTCTTCAATAATAAATCAGTCAATTATTCAGTGTTCATTCAAGATCAATCTAACATGAAACACAATAGACCTTCTTTTGTCGTGTAGTTCACTGGTGATCTGCCATGCCAGAGTACAGACAGTCCTGCGGCAACTCACTGTTTTTCCATCTTGTGGCTTTTCTTGAGGGGAAACCCAGCGCTACATAGTTCAGTGCTGCTCCACCACCCTGCAAAAGAAAATAGATAGGATTGTGAGCTTTCTTGGTGGTGGTTAAAACACTTTATGAAGTGTTATGACATCATAAAGTGGCCAAAATCTGATCAGCTCATTTTCAGACAGGTTTTTATCTAAATGGATCAGGACAAAAGGAGAGAGAATCTTTTTTCCTGAAACTTTCAGAATCTCTTTACACAGAGGGGACACATGGTTATGTAGAAAAGACAGGAACAAGTGGATTTTGCATAATAGATCCCCTTTTAGAGCATTTAAACAACAACCAAGTGAACATCAAATTAAACATCAAAAATATATGTCAAATGTGCAGTTAACCCTTATATGCGAAGTGGGTCTTTTTTGACCCGTTGAGGTGGTTTTCTTAGAGTATCTTAGTAATTACATTTTTTTTATCATTTCATATTCCAGCTATTCCTCAAAAACATGTTTTGGATATCATGCCATTCAATTTGTATATTTAAATTGTATACATTTTAAGAAATTGTAGTTGTTGTATTACTACCCCAAGCTTCCGTAAGTGGGTCAAAAATGACCCGCAAGCCTTTTCTATGGAATTTCGTTCTTTTCAAAATGTAAAAATAAAAATTCAATTAAAATTACATAGAAAATATTTTACTAAATAATATTATACAAGTGATTTGTCTTATCCAACATGTAAAAAATGGCATAAAAACACATATTATTCTAATACGGAACTCACTTATGGAAGAGTCTAGTGTCCAGTCACTCGTGCATCTAAGGGTTAAGGACCCAAAGATTTCTGGGTCTTTTTCTAACCAAAATGTAACTGCAGTTACTGCAGTCATGCATAAGATGATATTTAAATTATCTTTACCACATTATTTGATTCATCCTCAGCCAATCTGTCATTTAGAGCATGGTTGGAAGATTCTCCTGTAAAAAAGAAAAAATTAAAGGCAAACAATGAAGCTATTGTTGTCATTTCACATCAAAGTTTGTGATCCAGGAATAACTACTTTACAGCTGGTCACAACCCCACATTTTAATCTTTACTGGGATTTAATTTACATTAGTGCACGTAGAAGAGCTGAAAGCTGAAGCTATTAATGTACCAATACAGACATTATGATAACCATTATCAAACCATTACAATTACTGCAAAACCTAGGTAAAAATATGCTGAACTGCTGAATCCTAACTTGGTTAATGACGTATCAAAGACTCTACACAAACCCCATGAATGTACCTTTGCGATGTTCACAAACTGACTTTTGATTTCTGAAGATTATAAGAACAGCAATCACAATCAAACAGCAGGCCAGCAGCGTCCCGAGCACAGGGACAAATAGGTCCAGTTGTTGTCCTGTAATGAGAAAAACAATTACAGACTAATAACTATTGGCTCAAATGTAATTTAATTGCTTTTACATTAGTAAATAATTACAATTAATTATAGTTATATTATCACTAAAAACTCTGAATTTTGAGTGATGATCCACTACCATAAATATTTTGTGTGTCAGATACAGGCTTGTTGGCCTTCCATAACAGTAAAAACTTAAAGGAAAACCAACCAATTTTTCATCCAATTGCCTCAATACCTTAAGTTATCCTCCACACTAGGCCTGTGGACATGTGCACTTGATAATCACCACTTGCATTGAATTTTGAGTGATTTATTCAACAGTGAAACACCCTTGACGTTTTCGGTCAGATTTGACCGCCATAGAAATGAATGGGTATGAGTGTATTATGTTCATCCTGCAGATGGAAAACATCTATATATACTGTTGGAGCACCACCTAGTGGATGGTTGAAGGTTTTGAATCTGCTCCGCGCCGATCGTTCGATGGGTAGCCTTTTGAAGGAAATAACTCGAACACCGGGGTCTGGGATAAGCAACAAGCTGAGTTTACTGGTAAAAACAACAATACAGAAATACATACAAAATACAGAGCACAAAGTACTCCGGACTCCTGCTCTACCGCCATACGTATCACTACAGTATGTCAGAACAAGAGTGACTTAACATTGAAATGTCCCCAGTATTTATACATATGCAGGGAGGATGCTCCTCCCTTCTTTCTTTACAGTGTGTGTGTGTCAGCGTGACGTCTCTCCCAAAGTTCACGTCCTGTTCCTGAGTAAAACAGTCTCTCTCATCAAAACTTAATTACATTAAAACAGTTGATTAGATTAGCTGAGACCCCCTTTGCCCTGTAAAATTCCTACCCCAAAACAACAGGTTAATACCTTATCTAACACTTCCTTCCTGTAGTGTCATAAGACTCCCTTGCACAACATCTATTGCCACTTCCAGGGGATTTAACCCAATCAATTAAACCACATGACATGACATGGCATTTTCAGAATACAGTTCACAGCCAGCAATGTTAAATACATTTGATCTCACGATTTCTATAACAGATGTTTTCACTATATCTTGCACCTCACAGACATACTTGATCAGTTATTATTTCGTTGTACAACTATCAAACAATGAGAAATTACATCACTGGCGTTCCCCAACAGTAAAACAGTAGCAATCAATAATCCAACATATAGCTGCTCCAATGAGCACACACACCTTTGACCCTGTAGCACCCCACACAACATGTCACATGTTCATCCCTTTGAATGAATCAGTTACATTTCATTAGGTTTACACTGTTTTAAGCTTTATAACACCATAGCTAAAAACTGAACATAGATGCTATAATTCCCCCTTTGGATCTCAAATCAAGAGATCCATTTACACAAGGCATTCGAAAAATAATCACTGTCCTTCTTTGTCACTGTGTCCGTCCTTCGTCATTGTATAGATCCATCAGAAACTGAGACCTAGAGTACTTGAAACCTTCATGGGAACAGAACACAACTTTCCATGGCAGTGAAGGAACTAGTAGTATCCTTATGTGGTGAATCATCAGGGTCCATCAGATGCGGCTTTTCCCTTCAATGGTGAAACTGATCAGAGAGAAGTAGATTCCTCTGCTTCCCCGTGAAGTCCTCTGTCGTTGTCCCCCAGCCCGCTGACGGCGGCTTCTGGGCCGTCTGCTCTAGGGATGTCCTCGATGTCCTTCTCCTCCGGTCCGCTGATGGCTGCTTCCGAGTCGACCTCCTCTGCGAGGGCCATGTCCGTCCCGATGTCGTCCAGGGTCCTGATGTCGTCTAGGTCCTTCCAGGTGGTTTCCCCGCCGCACACTGCCTCCAGTAGTACCAGTTGTCCCCCTTTCCTTCGAGGCGAACTGCATGGGAGGTCCTCTGGGTCACTCTGTAGGGGCCGAAGAACCTGGGGTTGAGCCACTTGGGTCTGATGACCTTCAGCCAGACGAACTCCGCTGTGTTGGTCTCGCGCTTCTCGGGTCCCCCTTTGGCGTCAGCAACCTGTGTGGAAAAGTCTGATACCAAGCCCCTAAGTTGCTGGTAATAAGGTTTCCTCTACTTCCTTTCCTACGCTCAGGGCTCCTGGGCTGTCATCAAATGTCTTTCTATTATGAATTTAAATTAAACGTATATCCCCATAATGAAAAATAATAAAGTCTATGGCTTTTACTTTTAATTCCTTACCAGACTAGTTACAAGATGTTGTCTAAATAAAATTCTGTCTCATTACATTACTATGTTTTAGCTTCACTGTAATATGTTCTTTCTACATTTCAAACCTCAGGTACTCTAATATCTGTTGAAATATTACAAAACTATTTCATTATCACAGGTCAACTTCTTCGGTATTCCATTCTGGAATTACATCTCTCACAGTAGCCCCTTGGCCACTGATTCTGCATCTGTGTTACCTGTTATAACTCAATCAATATTAGAAACATATCAACATTCAACAAAAAGTATCTTCTCCCCAGATATGGAGCAGGTTAATTCTAAAACTATCTATCAATGGTCAGATTGAACATCCAAGTTTGGGCGGAAGGTTTCTTTCAATCCCTAAAAGAAAAATTGAAGTTGTGAATTTTACAGCCATGTTGACATTATACATTACACACACACTCCCCCTTTTTACACATGAACTCACGTGTAACACAATCCTGTAATGGGGAATAGAGTACTACTACGTAATCATTTCACCAGGAGACTATGCTCCAATTCAAACACTGAGTAAGTGCTTTGAACAAATCAATGACTGGATGTGTCAGAACTTTCTCCAATTAAACAAAGATAAAACTGAGGTAATGGTTTTTGGAGCCAAGGCAGAACGTATAAAAGTTAGCGCTGAGCTTCAGTCTGCAATGTTCAAAACAACAGATAGAGCCAGAAATCTAGGTGTAGTCATGGACTCTGACCTGAGTTTCAACAGTCACATTAAAACAGTTACGAAATCAGCATACTATCACCCAAAGAACATATCTAGGATTAAAAGACTAATGTCACAGCAGGATTTGGAAAAACTTGTCCATGCTTTTATCTTCAGTAGACTCGACTACTGCAATGGTGTCTTCACAGGTCTCACTAAAAAATCTATTAGAACAAACTCCCAGAAACCTGCAGGTCCGCTGCAACTCTTACTACTTTTAAATCCAGGCTGAAGACTTTTCTTTTTGTCGCTGTTTTTAATTGAACTATTCATATCCTAGACTGCACTGTAACTTTTATCCATGTATTTTTTATTTTAATGTTTATTTTATTAGCTTTTATTTTTAATGACTGATTGTAAATGCCATTTTATGCTGTATTTGTTCTTAAATGTCTTTTGCTTTTAATCTGTAAAGCACTTTGAATTGCCACGTGCTGAAAAGTGCTATATAAATAAAATTGCCTTGCCTTGCCTTACTACTACCGTAATTCATTTACACCTAATTAGTATTAAAATGTCTAATAGA
Source organism: Gobionotothen gibberifrons (assembly GCA_943591055.1). Classification (NCBI taxonomy): domain Eukaryota; kingdom Metazoa; phylum Chordata; class Actinopteri; order Perciformes; family Nototheniidae; genus Gobionotothen; species Gobionotothen gibberifrons. The sequence goes on from CALSBZ010028978.1 coordinate 11,639, forward strand.
TCTATTTCAGGTTACTTGTGTACATAACTATTATCTTGAGTAAAACCATTACTAGGATCTGTGTAGCTCTGCATTTCATAGCTCATTATACTCATTTATCTTCAATTCTGGTCCACTTAAAAAACAAACAATGTTAAACTCTTTAGCAGTGTGTGGAACCCTGGGTGCCCGAACATGCAACAATTACTCCCTACTTTATCAAGGATTCAAAAACAGAAGTCATTTATTTCCATCTTAAAGCCCTCCTATGGTAATAACTATGCCACAATGGTGAAATCAATACTTTAGATTGGAATACTATATTTTGCTTGGCACTAGCCCTCCTTTTAACATTATCCATATAAATAAAGATGTGTCTGATCTTATATAGAGTGGTTCCTAAAACTATCCTTTTAACGGTGATCAATATTGTAACAAATGAGATCACTACTGTATTCCCACATGAATACAAATCTCTAAAAGAATAATTGGTTAACATGATGAAAAGATTGAAAAATATGGTTCTACTCCTAACTCCAAAACACCCACTGCTTAAAGTGTAGTGAATTTTTCCATCATGTCTCCCCCTTTATCCCTCAGTGTGTTTTAGGATGATTTTCTCATTTTACTTTAATAGTTTCCTCTTTACTGCTATTTTAATTTACCAATTGATTACTTCATGGTTAATACATCTTTTTGTCTTTACGTATTTATCAAGTCTATTCAAGTTTTTAAATGTGGTCTCTTTTATGTGCGTTTTGTGAATAAGTGTGTTTATGTGTAAACTCACTCATTCCCGTTCTCCTTTTCTCCTCCCCTGGTTTTCTCAAGCCGTGACCCCGCCTCCTCACATTCTGCTCGACCAACTCCTCTGATTCAGACTCCTCCCCCTTTGTCCATCAGCTCTTGAATCCATCCGCTGTAACTCTTGTATGCAGCCATCTGCCCAGTCACATCTGCAGCCCCCATCCTGCCACTGTTCTTGTACTGTCTGCTCTCACGTCTCACACTTTGCGCTTGCCAAATCTCGTGGCTCAGCTTGGAACTTCATGCCCCGTCTGAGGGACTGATGAGAGTATCTCTCTGTATGTCAGCATAAAGTTTTTGTTCTGGATGCCTCAGGTGGAGATTGTTCTGGATGCAGTTCTGGATGCAGTCTTGTTGTTGTTGGTTCAGCTCTGGTTCTCTGTCTGTCCGATGGAGAAGGAGGAGTCTCCTGTTGGGTTAGGTCTTTCGTCTGCTTGGAGGGTCGGGGTCGTAGCCTTTTCTGACTCAGAGGGGGAGTCCAGGTCTCGGGACGCATTGCCTATAGGAAGACTCAGCACACTGAGGTTAAATAAATCCAACCCTTTCCACTCTGTCTTTTCTAATCATACTATCTGTCTTAGTTGTCAAATGTAATCTAAACAACACAATTAATGTCTACTAATGATATTACACAAACTCCTTCCAAGAATTACTTCAACCATTGCTACATATTTACCCAACATAACTCTCAGGAAAACATGTTCTCCTATAAATTGGAAAACCTGCATGTTTCAAGCATCACATATTTCACACACTATGAAAGAACATCTCCATATTTTCTCCAATATTCTAAATCCCACTGTTACTTAGAACAATAGAAAACCTGCAGAGTACACCAATCAGACCACAGTAATGTAAATTGACTCAAGTGTAGGCCCATGTCTACTTTTCATTATACTTATTACTTTTGGTGAACATTTATTTATTTTCCAAATTCCTTGTCTATGATATGTAAACAGTTTGAGTGTACTTTACTGATCTCAATGTATGTATACTCTACGGATTCTTGAGTTTCCTGGTGCTGTCGTTAACTCCAACTACAATATTTATAGATAAACTGATTTAGTAAAATTCTTTTCTAATTCACAATGTGACCAAAGAACAATGATTTCTCCTTCACAAGATTGTGGTCTAACAGAATGAAATTCTATAGATGCTGACCTTAAAAGCTGATCTCATACCAATCTTGTACACAATCTTTTCGGCTTAGAACATCGCACAAAAATATACTTTTCGGCTAAAAAACTCCACACAATGTACTTTATTAAACCAGACTACACCGGTTTAACACATCAAACATAACAGTTAACAAACTATGGTATACCAAAACATTTAGCGCTTTATACTGAGTCTCTAACTCACCATGGCCTGACATAACACTCCTGCAACTCCTTTATGAGACTGTCCAGTGTTATCCTTTACAATAATCACCCCTGCAGCTCCTTGTTGAGACTGTCCAGTGTTATCCTTTACAATAATCACCCCTGCAGCTCCTTCTTGAGACTGTCCGGTGTTATTCTTTACCTAGTTCCGATGGAGTCTTTTAGAAAACCATGAACTTCTATACAACGAGTTTGCCGTATGGTCCTAAACCGACCTACGGGGCCTTTCACCGTCTTCTTACACCCCTCGTTCTTCACTTAAGCTTATATAATAATTCTGTATTGTATTCCTTGTATAGCATATGACTATGACACTGGGAATTCCCTTACAACTCTAAAATTTGGGTATAGCCAATCACAGATTTTTGATAATAA
>CALSBZ010028981.1:0-11713 GCA_943591055.1 Gobionotothen gibberifrons
ACACACACATGTTGACTAGATGGGCAGAGGGTAAAGATCTGGTCCACTGGACTAATGGTCCACTAGCTCTTTTTAGACGCGGGGACCACTGTTCTGGTGACACTTCCCTTACCTCCATGTGATAAATAGCATGTCAGCCAACACTGCCCAACAACATCCTGAGCCTCAGATTCATAGGGCCAATCTCCTCCATCTCCTTCACAGTATTATACTCTTATTTGTTTGTTTGAAGTTGCTTTGCGGTTTAATTTTGAAGTCATCCTTGCGTTCCCTTTTGGATTTTCTTCCCATGTTAATTGTGCCATGTCAGTTTGTCTTTAATTTAGTTTTTGGTCCTTTTCAAAACATGCAACAAAACTTCTTGCAGCTTTGTGTTCTGCAATTTGGGAGCTTTTTTGAATTGCTGCGAAACATTATGTAAAAGTGAAAGCACACAGACTAAATACACAAGAGCAGGAGAATCAGACACATTTGGATCAAAAACTTCAAACAAACATAGGATTATGACAATTTACTGTTACGGTGCAGTTCAAATACACAGTATTTACAAAGAATAAAGCTTAAATGAACAACAAGCTGGATCCGCAGTGAGCTCGAGTCAATGTAAACTTGAACCCCTATCCCTCACAAGATAGATCAGCCCAGATTTCACCCCTTGTTTTTTTTATAGAAGTTACATTAAATTGATAAATGACATCCAAGCATGCTGATTTGTCAAATACAGAATTTACAAAATAAGAAAAATGGGTCCTCGATCGGAGAAATTTGAATTGAATAATGAGTCTAATACGTTTTAAACTGTTATTGCTGTTTTCCTTTGTTTCTCAGTAAAAAGGTAATTATAATATTCTAAGGTTAAAATCGAGCCACAGGGTTGTTAATTTCTTTTATATACTGTATACTTGAATTGAACATTTTGGATGGCATTGTCACACACACATTTGCGCTCACACACATACAAGCGGTTGTGTTTTCAGCTGGTCTCTACTGATGCATGATGTGCTGAAGCTGGGGCTGCTTGTTATCGGCACACATTAACAATTTCACCCACAAGGAGTCTCAACGCTCGCATTAGAAATCTGCTTCAAGACACCTCAAAGATAGGAGACACTCCATCATATGAACCTTAACTGTAAAAATAAAATGTCCGTCTTATTTATAAAGGAATAGTTCAACATTTTAGAAACTCTTATTTTCTCTATTGCTCAGAGTTTGCTGGGAAGATTAGTATTGATCCTCTTATCGAGGTTCAAATTGCATAGGCCGGACAGACATTACCTTCAGTTAGAGGGTATTTCAAGTATAAAACCTTCTACTCACTGTCATAAACTCATAATCCAATAGTGTTAACTGTTGGATAGATGTGTGTTTGTATGTGTCGTGTTTAAAATGACTACGGCAACTTACTTTTTCCTCCTCTCTCTCATTTCCACACAGCATGTAGTGGTGGAAATATGGGTAGGTGTGCCTCCACTCGATGTCTGTGTGTGTCATGGTTCCCACCGTCCTTTTGTTGGTTATAACAGTCACTGTCATGAGCATCAACAGTATCAGAACTAGGAGCGATCCCATACTAATATGTGTTTTTGTTATCTATTGAATGTCAAGCTGAAGTACAAAAAGAAAATAGATCCAGTATTGAAAGACATACAAGCTGATATTGAGGCAGACACACACACACAGGTTTTTTTAGCTGCATCTTTTTCTCTGCAGCTATCTATGCTTTAACCAGATATGCTGTGTTGTATATGTATGTATATATATATGTATATGTTGTGCAAATCTACACATTTTTGTAATAGATAGTCATTTGGCAAAGGTGTGTGCATCTCACAATACACATTGTATTTGTTTACTAGTGAATCTTGGCGTGCTCCAATATGGCAGACAAGCATATGCATAATGACAACACACAGCAGCAACCAATGGTGGATCTCGATTCCTTTTGCTATAGTCTCATCTACAAGCATTGATAGAGTATAATCTTAATTTTGCCCACATAAACATCGGAGTAGGGCGTGCTATTTGTGATCACTATTGTAAAAGTTAATATTATAGCTATCAGCCTGCTTGCTGTAGCTCAATATTTAGCACACAGACATTAAAGTCAACCATTGTTAACAGTTGCCAAAAACTATTCCTTTGAAATGACCCCCAGCATCAGGACTTTGCTGAGACCAGATCCAAAGGAGGTCCCCACTAGAGCCAGAATAGAAAACTGTTCTGTAGTAAATGTTCCTGTAGAGGATTGCCAGCACTCGCAGGGAGGTTTCAGAGTGGCAGACAGAACCAAAGTAGCCAGTTTGACTTCTGTAATGACTCAGACAGATCCACCTCTTCCCTTATCAACACAGTCCAAATGCCTGACCCAGAATAGGAGAGTAAACAGCAAAGGAACATAAAACACAACAAACTGGAGAGCCCTTTGGAGAGGTTGAATCACCACTACCATCAATCTAGCATTACTCATCTATGTTTAAGATGAGTAAACAAATGCATGTGGCTTCAATAACATCCTTTTTAACAGTTGCTGAACATGCAGTGTCATTAGGGAATACCTGAATTATTCCAAGCAGAACAAATACATATTGTATTAACTACACAATTTGGTATATTCGACTACAGTATACTTGTAGGAGGATCTTTGGAAGGCCAACCTCAGGAACAGCATGTGTTTTAACTCAATACAGACAATACCTGCCTCAGTAAGCTTCAATCACATAGATGTCTGATTCATGATTACAAAATAAAAACAGGATTTACAAATATTCTTCTCTGCAAGTTTGTCTGCATCCCATACCCACTGTTTACACACATCCATAAATACATGTGTATCTGAGGCAGCCCTGCTCTGTTGCACTGCACTGTGTGTTCACTGGGAGTAGGGCAGAATAGCTGCAGTGCAGCAGGAGACATTATGTACACACACAGATAGTTGTGTTAGAGCACTTTCTGCTAAGAAGACAAATGTCAGTCAGAAAGCAGGACTCAGTTACATGGCTCAGTGTTGGAGTCCTGCTGCAAGCTGAGAAGTGCTGAGGAGAGGAGAAGGCACAAGGAACTGAAGAGTTGAGAGAAAATGTGGTCTCATTGTAAAGAATATTGACTGGGCTGCATGCTAGTGAACAAAATAACTACACCAATTCAGATTTTAAAACAATATTATTTGTCATCAAAACAAAAGGATCTTATTCCACTTCAACCTTTTAAATGGCTCCTGCACCACCTTACACTTTACACTAAACCTTCAAATGTTCATCAGATTCACCAATTGAAAGTTAAAGAGGCCCTATTTAGCATTTTGGGATGTCCACTCTCTTATAGCTTGTTTTATGCAGTAGGTTGTTTTGCATGTAAATGGTCTGCAAAGGCTCAAATCCCACAGTTTCCCTCCCAAAGTCCACTCGCTCCTTCTATTGGCTGACTTTCCAACACATTTTACGTGATAGGCTAGGGGACGAGACATTTTTGACAAATCTCATAGCGGTTGCCCAATCACAACAGACCCGACCAGCTAACCAATCAGAGCAGACTGGGCTCTGGTTTCAGACAGAGGGTGACAAGAGGTGCTGCAGCACAGGCAGCATGAGAACAATAAAGATCTTTTTGAACATGAAAGCATGGAGACATGTCCCAGGAGAGACACTACGTACTGATATGAACCTGAACATGAGCAGAATGTGTTTGAACACATACCTGCACATGAAACATGCAACATATTCATTTGGTAGGTTTGTTAAAGTAGTAGAGTGAAGCTGTTTGGGAAGCAACACATTGTGAAGAGGGAGCGTTTGAATACATGCACCAGGAGGCACTCCAAACACAAAGCACTGGTGCACCTGATCAGGTGTTATTCACTGCAGAGGCCCGAATCATCATCCTGATTATTGTTGAATAGACAGCACTGAGGAAGGTTATTATACCATCAGTTAGGGATGCTATCTCCTTCACAAGGGCCTTTGAAATCTGCTGTGTTGGCAGGATGATGGATGGATAACATTACAGTGTATAGTGCATACTCTTTTTTAAATTGCAGTGTGTAGACTCGCAGGTCATATTGTTCCTGCAGCTTTACAGATAAAGAGCTATAGCAGAGTACAGCTGGCCTCCCCCTCTCTCCTCCTGTCTGCATCTGTTTGTTGACCTTTCTGTCTCTACTGTTTATTGATATCTCTGTGAAGCTGTTTCTCACTGTTTTCTCTTAGTGTCTTTAGTAACTGCTGTTTGTCTCTGTCTCTCTGTCACTGTGTCTCCGTCAGACGGCCCAAGGCGGCGGCCATCGCACCCTACTGTATGGACACGCTGTCCTGCTGAGACACTCCTACAGTGGGATGGTCAGTACACACACACACACACACACACACACACACACACACACACACACACACACACTGAGAACTTTTCTGTCATGTTTATTGGTTTATTTTCTTTTCATTTTAAACTGGCAATTACTTTAAATCTCCACCTTTAACTTTCTAAAGGCTCATTTGGAAACATAATTAAATATTCCAAGAGTAGTAGTGTGTAATGTAATATTCGCCCTGCTCCTCTGTGAGTCAATATTTCAGATGGCATTGAAGCAATTGACATGTTACAGGTAGTTCTGTTATTAACAACAACATTGTCAGAGAAAATCATAAAAATCCAGTTATCAAATTGCTAGATCTAAGAATATTATAGATATAAAAAATCCATACTATTAATAGAAATGTATTGCAGAAACGGTTTAATTATTTGTAATGTATTCATTGTTTAAATATTCTTTTTAGAATAATCTCTGTTTTTTATCTGGATTAGCAAGTATGACCTTTTTTGTTGGCATGCAGTTTTGCAAAGACCTTTTTTACTCTTTCCATTATCTCTTCAGACTCAAACTGCATATGAAGTAAACAATGTTAGTTCCGTGAAAAATCTTCAAAGGTGATACTGTTTCTTTCCGGGCTGAAAATGTTCTAAATGTAACGGTACCTGTAATTATTGCCAGGGTAGGAGTAGATACTCACACAAAGAAACTCTCCAGACAAAATAAATGTTGCAAATTCCCTAACATAATTAGAAGATGATCTACATTATTGATCAGATGGATTGAAGTAACTAATTGTGTGTTTCTGTTTAGTACCTGTGCTGTCTGTCCACCTCGCACTCATCCACCGATAAACTGGCTTTTGACGTTGGACTGCAGGAAGATACAACAGGTATGGCTTAAACACAGTTGTTGTTAACTTCTGTCTTAAAACGGCTCTTATCATTATTTTGAATAAAGACAAAATGTAGTGTTTCAAAACCATTCCACATTGGTTAAGGAGCAATATTTCAGGGCTTCCACTGTTACCAGATATCTGGGCGGGGGCTTCCTCGTCTGTGTGACTGCCATTGTTTGCAGTCTGATCAGCAACTGATGAGAACAAGATGCCCTCACGATGCCCTTACGAAGGGCAAAATTGACACACAAATTCAAAACGAAAATGAACCTTCGCAAGGTCCTTCGGCAATTTTTTGGCATGCCAAAGATTTTGCCACCGCTCACGAAGTTGCTGCCGGAGCCTGAAAAACTCACCTGCAGCTCCTCCCGCTGTGATGCAGCGGTGAACTGAGCAAAACACACACTTCAAGTCAGATCATCACCCTTAGCTATTTTAATTACCTCTCAAACTACCTAAACTAGTTATAAATATGTTTATTTTTACTGTCGGCCGGGTCACTCATTACTGGATCAGCTGCTGCATGAGACAGACACTGACGCTGTCAGAAGAGAGGGAGTGTATTTGATATATTATATATAGTCGTTATTCATTTGTTTTAAAGCTCAATAAATAACAAAGAAGACCTTTGACCGGCACTTTTATTATTTTGTCCGGAAGATTTCAACTTTAATACACGTTGACTGGCGAAAAACTCTGCCGGGTTCCCTCTGCCCCCACCGCGGAGAATAAACAGAAGGGCAACCATGACAACCATGCTTCTTCTCTGCTTTTGTGGAGGAAGTTACAGCGCCACGTACAGGCTCCTGCATATGGCCCGATGTTGCTACGAGCCGAATTTGAACATTTCCTTTATCGTGTTGTTTTATTGCACAACAAAATCATGTAAACATATTATGTAAATAACCCAATTTGTGTTCTGTGAAACTGAAAAGGATATAATATATTATTTTGAAGGCGAGTTGACAGGATGTTGTTGTTGCTATGGAAACAACACTACGGAGACAACTTAATATCTTCTACATATAAAGACGGATAAAGTAAAGAACAAAGTCTGAAAATATCAGTACAGTATCATAGTACTTTAACATAATTGTTTTTGTAACTTTCGTTGCAGTTGTATGTCTTAAATGTAATGTAAATGTTGCCTTCGTGTGTGGTTCGGGGCCATCTTGGTGCGAAATTCACAAATCCATATTCGTGTGTCCATCGGGTGTCAATTTCGGGACAGTGTGACAGGGGCTTTAACAAAGTCAGAACAATAAGCCACTGCAAAGCACACTGTGTGCCCTGTTTTTGTTCTTGACCTGCTTCTGTATAGATGGTGCACTTTATAAGCAAAACAGCTGCAAGACAAATGTAGGCTACCAAAGTGGTACACAGGCTGAGGTGATAGGTACCCGAACAGGACTTAATGTTCCTCTCTGAGTCCCATGTCTGCTATGTCTTCTGATAGTTTGCTTTGTGTGTATGTGTGTGTTTCCTACTATGTAGGCGAGGCATGCTGGTGGACCATCCATCCAGCATCAAAGCAGCGGTCAGAGGGGGAGAAGGTCAGAGTGGGGGATGATCTCATCCTGGTCAGCGTGTCCTCTGAAAGATATCTGGTAAGTAGCATCTGTGTAGAGAGGTGGATCAAATCTTACTCTCACTTTCTTTATATTTTCTTTGTTCTTTCCTTTATTCCTTTTTAATTAGCTTTACATTCCCTCCTTAATGCTGCGTTCACACCGGACGCGATGCGAATATTCGCTTCGCTCTAATCGCTCCTATCGCATCGCTCTAAACCAGGGCTTCTCAAACTCCGGGCCAAGATCCGGACCCGGACTGAACTGCAAATCAATCTGGACCGAACCCTGTGTCCCATTATAGAAATAAAAAAAAAATCTGATTCTGAAATTAAAGTGGACCTATTATGCTATATTGGAAAAATATATTGTGGAACATGCCTATACAAAACATCCTCCTACAGGTGCACCATAGAGAGCATCCTGACCTTCTACAGGTGCAGCATAGAGAGCATCCTGACCTTCTACAGGTGCACCAGAGAGAGGATCCTGACCGGCTGCATCACGGCCTGGTACGGCAGCTGCACCGCCCTCAACCGTAAGGCTTTACAGAGGGTGGTGAAAACTGCACAGAACATCACCAGGACGGAGCTGCCCTCCATGGAGGATCTTTACTCCCAGCGGCTCAGGAAGAAAGCCCTCAGGATTATCAAAGACCCCCATCACCCCAGCCACAAACTGTTCTGTCTGCTGCCGTCTGGCAGGCGTTACCGCAGCATCCGGACAAAAACCACCAGACTCAGAGACAGTTTCATCCCACAGGCCATAAGACTGTTAAACACCTGAACTTCTGAAAGAACATGCATAACATTAATCTGTTTGCAACTCATAAATCCCAATTACTGTATATAGATATTCTGCACTGTTTCTATTATATTCTGTTTCTATTATATTCTATTTTATTTACTTGTACTATTTTATCTGTGTTATTGTGTTGCACTGTTGGAGGAGCCTGTGACCTAAGATTTTCATTGTCATAAATACACTGTAGCAATGATTAATAAAAGCCTTGAACCTTGAAATGATGTTATATCATCATCTAAAGTTGTACACTTACTCATAAGACGAGGCATATTTGTGTGTATTTCTGTCTGATGGGTCAGTAAATGATTTATTGTATTTGTCTCCTGTGTGTTTCTCCCTGCAGCATCTGTCCTACGGTAACGGCAGCCTCCATGTAGACGCAGCGTTCCAGCAGACATTATGGAGTGTGGCTCCCATCTGTTCTGGCAGTGAAGTAGCACAAGGTACAGCCTATGTCTCCTCGTTTCTCTCTAATTCTCTCTTTTAATCATTGTTCTCTCTTTCTTGCTTGCTGATTGTTTTAATCTTTTATCTTAGCTTCCTGCTTTTGTACATTCTTTTGTATCACTTTTAACAGATGTCCATGTGTAGTTGCATTTACATTTCTCAACACATATGCAAATGTAATATTTTTTCAAAGACAACAGTTGATACAGTTGTTTTTACATGAACACAGTGAGTACTCTAGTAAGCAGTATGTACTGTATCCTCATTTCTGGAGCTGTGTCTCCACTATTGAAAATGTATTCTCTAGATTTGCAGACTCGAGCAGCATCTTGATTTTCTTTTATGCAATTGGTAGACAATAGTGTCTACATCCCACTAAAATCAAGCGTTTTGAGTCTGGGTTAGGTTGTTCATTTACAGTAGGCAGCTCTGCTGGTCTTTATTTATATCTGAACAGATGGGTTGCATGATTAGCCTAGTCATGTTTCCTTCTACTCGGCCCTATTCTTCTTTTTGGGGTTTCCCTTTCCTGTAGTGTGTTCTATAGGTTTTGGTGCATGTAAATGGTCTGCAAAGGCTAACATCTCAAAGTTCCGTCCAGAAGAAGTTTTTCATAAATTCCTACTTCCTTCTTCTCATGTCAGCACAGTCATGTTCATCAGAATGCTCAAAATAGTTTCTAAATTCCTAGGCAAGGCAGGGGTGTTTAATTATTTAGTTATTTGAGCTGTCCTTTTCCCTTTTTTCCTCCTTTCTGCCCTGCTTCCTGCAGGTTTTTTGATAGGAGGGGACGTCCTGCGCCTCCTTCACGGTCACATGGACGAGTGTCTAACTGTTCCGTCTGGGGAACATGGGGACGAGCAGAGGAGGTAATGTGCACTGATAATTCTTAACATAATGTGTTTTTCTTTCACATGTCGCAAGGGGAAGTGTAAATGTCTTGTTTAATTGCTGTCATTCAGTTATACACATTGCTACCCCAGTAACAACACATGTCTTATAAGATGCATTTCAAATTCCAAATGGGATTTTTTTGCCAAATAGGCTTTTTCAGGCTACTTTCACAAAGCGTAATATCTGTAAACCTGAATAATACGTCACAGACTAGTAATAGTCAATCCATGTTATACCTACAGTGAGCATATTTGTTCTGCTGTATACACTAAGGTTGTCAAAAGTGCAATAATTTCTACCAAATACATTACAAATAAAATAAACAAAAATGTAATCTTAGCGGGTCCACAATACCAAAAACATAAACTCAAAAGGAGGCAATGGAGCTGTGAGTACATTTTTAACCAATACTATATTGCCATACAAACATATGTTTGCATCTCTTCCAGTTCTAAAGTGATGTATTCTACCTGTTCCTCTGCTTCAGTTTGGCTCTTCACCCTCGTGTATCGAAAATTAGTCATACAGTATTCTGTTTCCACCTTAATAAAATTACCATAGCCTGCGGGGAAAGAAGAAGCAAACTCTCATCAGATCCCGAGCTCTCTGCTGTGACTGACACAGAGGAGTATTAATAATGATACTGTAGTTTTAAGATGTTCCTCAAGGGGACAGCCATGTTGTTAAACAGTGCCGCTGAGAGAGACTGTGTTCTCCTCCTGGCTGTCATCCAGGTAGTACATTATCTACATGCACTACGTTGCATTGTCTTGTAGAATGTACACTATCATGGGTGGAGAGGATGTTTGAAGGTGTGATTGTTTAATTCCCCCCCCCCCCAGGACAGTGCACTATGAGGGGGGAGCAGTGTCCACTCATGCCAGGTCCCTGTGGAGACTGGAGACACTGCGGGTGGTGTAAGTACAACATGCATCACACACATTCTGTCCACACATTTACAAATATACACAAGCAGACATGATCACTACTCACAGTTCTGTTTGTGTTTTGTGTGTGTACATCTCTCATGTGCTCTCACCTTGTTGTCCTCGGTCAAGCTGCTGCTGGGGATTCCTCACAGTGTTCACAATTAAGCATTCATTAGTAATTCTTAGTCTACTTTAAAAAGCTGCTATGTTCTACTAAATGGTTTTAGAAAAAGATTGACTCTTTGTTTGTAGATATCTACCAAACTACAGCATACAAATACAGAGAGTAATGTAGGCTTGTTATACTGAGTGATATATATTTTACACACTGCTCTGCTTTCTGCACGGACCTCCCAGCTGTTCTCACTGTAAACTCACTGTTACTAAAATAATATCCAGGGGATGCATGCAGAGCTGTCATTGGCTGAGAGAAGTCCGGCCGTGCGTCACGCCTCCACCGTTCCCGGGAAATGCATCCTCGGAGGAGCCGTGGAGGAACCATCAGTGTATCCTCGGTTATAGCTCCTCCAGAGAGCCTCCTCGATGCTCGATGCTCGGTTCTCGATGTGCATTTAGAGAAAGGAGATGTCCTTCAACATGGCGTGCTGAAATTCATTTCCGGGTCACTACCGGAGGACCGAGGAGTCGAGGAGTCGAGGAGGGGACATTTAAGAATTGAGAAGCCTCCAAGGAAACCACGAGAAGCAGGGAAATGAGTTTTAAGAGCAATGGGACGTCCTTTCCTCCGGAGCGTCACGTGAAGCGACGTCCGTTTGTGATGACACCGCACAGCTGATGTCTGACAGCAGCTCTGTCCCCGTTGTTTTCACACACACTCCCGCCTCTGTTAGTACACATTTACTGACATATACATTTGTATCATCTGTTGTAGACCCAAATACATTAAATAAAATAAGAACTCATTCTCAAAAAAGATAAACGCCATTCTTAAAATGTATAAACGAAAAAAGCGATAATGAAAATGTTTCCAATAAATCAATAAAATACATTTTGACCACTTTGTTGTTCAGATATATCACATATTTGTAACTAAATGATACATTAATTGAAACAAAACACAGTATAGACTGAGGAGTGACTCTCGTGAGTTTCATGTATTTTCTTCACTCCGCTGGGAAACTGCTCTCATGTCAAGAAGCATCAGATCAGTGCATGCCCTGCCTCGTCCAATCAGTGAGCGATACACAGTAAGTTAATTTCATCGGAGGATGGTCTGGTGGTTCCTCCATTATCGCTCCTCCATTATCGCTCCTCACTCCTCGCTCCTCGATCCTCGATCCTCGATCCTCGATCCTCGATCCTCGGTCCTCCAGCAGAAATAAGCGCCATGGGACACTACTCAAGATGGCGCAGACAAATCAACTTCCGGTGATACCGAGGACCGAAAATGGATGTATAATAATAACTGGATACAGCGTGGGAGGAGGGGCCTCATTCATTCCTATGAGAGTTGCTCATTGGCGCATGATGATAAAATGGCCCAACTTTTGAGAGAGCGAAACGTCACAGATTACCCAGCATGCCTGAGAAGTACCCGTATGTGCGCTCATAGAGCATGCGCAACTTTAACCATGCCCCCCAAAATGTTCGTTCACATCAAGCACGTCAATTTGTGTACACGTAACAGCACCGCGCGTTCATGACAGCATGGTAATGGATTGTTATTATGATGGATTTGATATTAACGAGGCGGCAGTTAGCAGCTAGCTAGTAATTATGCTAATCTGCACATCAATCGTTATGTACATATATTACGCTGTAACAGGATCTAGTGATATCCACAAGTAACAGAGCTTAATTTAGCATGAAATAATTATTGCACTATATATATATATATATATATATATAT
>CALSBZ010029011.1:733-5733 GCA_943591055.1 Gobionotothen gibberifrons
TTCTGACTTTTTACTCAAAAATTCTGACTTTTTACTCAAAATCTCAACATTCTGACTTTTTACTCAAAATCTCAAAAAATTCTGTATTTTTTTCAAAAAATCCTGTATTTTTTTCAAAAAATCCTGTATTTTATTCAAAAAATCCTGTATTTTATTCAAAAAATCCTGTATTTTATTCAAAAAATCCTGTATTTTATTCAAAAAATCCTGTATTTTATTCAAAAAATTCTGTATTTTATTCAAAAAATTCTGTATTTTTTACTCAAAATCTCAAAATTCTGACTTTTTACTCAAGTTCTCAACATTCAGTCTTTTTTCTCAAAATCTGAAAAAATCCTGTATTTTATTCAAAAAATCCTCTATTTTTTTCTAAACATTCTCTATTTTTTTCTAAACATTCTCTATTTTGTCTAAACATTCTCTATTTTTTTCTAAACATTCTCTATTTTTTTCTAAACATTCTGTATTTTTACACCGTTCACACCAACGATGAACCGCTCCAGAGTTCAGTTAGCAAGCGCTCCGAGACCACCTCTTTTAGGCGGACCAGAGTCCGGTTGTTTAGTTCACTTCAGAGGCCTCGGACTGCGTTCACACCGACCCAAACGAACCGAACCAAGCGGCTAAACGCACCATGGGTTCGATTCAACCGGACTAAACAAGGCAGGTGTGAACACCACCTTAAAATATACATTCAACCCTTATTTCTTATTGGCGTTTACTGTACTGTTGACAAATAATCCTGTTTAGAGCCGAAACAAAGAAGGTAAATTGAGTTATTTGCTGTGCATGTATCATCCCGAATGAAAATGGACCCTCTCGCATGATTTGGTTGATTGCCTCCTATTATAACAGCTTTTTAGTAGTGTGCCATTAGTTGCTTCAATATGTTCATTTTTCAGAGTGTTAATACTAAAAAACTAATATATCCAGCCTGTTCAGTCTTTGTATTGTTCAGTTATCTTCATTCTTATTCCTTCCCAAAGTAAAACCTATGCAGATTTCCTTTAGGCCTTTTGTACATAAATCTGATGCTGACGATTTGTCTATCACCTCGACTTCTTTACTACTTTAGATACACACACTTCTGTGCATAAGGCACATCATCATTCAAAGTCACATTGCCCTCCATTGCATTAAGGAACCAATTCAGTTTGAAACCCCATCAAGCGTTCAGGTGACAGACACATCGTCACTCCAAACTGATTGTCCATCATTGTGAATTCAACGGCATTCTCTTTCTGCTTCGGAAAATAGCTTCCTTGTTCTGTTCAGGCACTACCCGGCTTCAATAGCTGGAGCTGCTCCACAATAACATTTAAATAAAAGCGTGTTGCAGGAGCAATCTAAGCTGCATTGGTATGGATGGCTGGAAACTTTTATTTGTATATAAATTCAACACGGCGCGGAGCTTTTGCACTCACTGGTGTTTATGCAAACTCTAAGAGAAATTATGTTTTAAAATCATTGACTTAAAGTGCCATCAGCCAACTCACTTGGAACAGTTATATTAGTATATGTGTGTATATGTGTGTGTGCAGTTACAGTTTGGCATCAAAGCTTTACATCATTCAGTCCCAAAAAACATCCAGTCTGCATAAACACATTAGGCGCTTTCACACCGCAGTACTTTTCCCACAAAGGTTCATCAGAACTAAGTATAGACCGCGTTCACACCGGAATAAGTCCCTGGGGGAGGATTAGACAAATTAAGCCGCTGACGTCACTTCTTCTTCTTCTTCTTCTTCTGCTTTGGGTTTACTGGCAGGCCGCAAACAACTTCACGGCGTATACCATAGATATATATATAAACACCAAATGACTCACCCGCGCTGCTGGCCAATGGAGACCGACGTTGCCACATGGCCATCGAGTATTTTTGTGCAGATCACTCACTTTACAACAGCTGTAGCAGTAGTTGTTGACTGTGGCAAGATGGCCACCGGTGAGCTACGCTGGCGACACCCCCTTGAGCCATCTAGCCTTTATATATATCTATGGCGTATACTGCCACCCGGAGTCCCCGGCCGGAAGTCCCCGGAGTTGGGGACTGGCAAGAACGCCGACACCTCCTCATCTCCACCGCTCCCATGTTTTCTTTTGTGTTGCCATAAGTTAGTCTCTCTGCGTTTGTGCGCTGGGCTAATGCTAATAATGCTAATGCGAGGATAATAAAATGGCGGCTTCACAAAACTGTTTTGCAGTTTTACGGGGCGTGGTTTGCAATCCGCTCAGCCAATCAGACATAGGAACCTTTTTCTCCCTGCGCTCTGTTGCCCCTTTCACACCAACGCAGTTCCCGTTCTAGCTCAGAGATTTTCTGGTTCGGAACCGGTTCTTCTTTTCAGCCCCCGTTTTGTTCACACCGCCCAGAGCCCGACTGGTGCTGCGTCATGACGTCACCCTTTACGTCGCTGATTTTCTCCCCAACGGTGCTCACTACAACAACAACGGGGGACTCCGTCTGGTCGATGATCGTGTTGCTTTTAATCATACGAAGCCAGATTAAATTAAATAACGACTTCTCCAACCTTATACTTTTCTCCAGAGTGCCGTGGTGCATTGTTTATTAATGTGTTACAGCGGCATTTACCGACCGCTGCAGTGCTGGCTGCTCTTCCACAGGAGTGTATTCTCCCGTTAACTCACCGCTGTAAAGTATTCACTGTCTGACTGTCACACAAACAGCTGATACATATCCCCAGTTCCCCATAAGTGAATGTGTGTCAGTCTGAATTGACGCTGTTTGGCATCACAACGCTGTTATGAAAGTTTCTCTGGTATAAAATGGGTGATGTTGGCATAGCAACCGAAGCTACACTGACTACTTGCTACTTGCATAAGCCGTTTTCACATTTTACCGGCGTATTTTTCATTATGATTCTACTTGTGATAGTCGGACATGACAACCTGTGCAGCCCATGTATTGATTCCATCCGATAGCTGCTATAATACAAAACAAAACGTCTGCCTGCTCTCCACAGTGATCAATGACAGCGAACGGATGGTCAGGCACGACTAAACAGAATCCCACGAAGCCTGGTTAGTGTTGCCTGACTTTATAAAGTGTGTTTTTTATAAGTGTGTGGGTGCGTTCTAGTGACTTTGCTCAGCACTACTGCTTGTTACAACTTTTATTTTATTTATTAGGGGCGGACTGGCCATTGGTGGGCCGGTACCGAATACGGTCAGACAATACACTAGCATCCCCCCCCCCCCCCCCCTAGCGTTACCGAGTTGGGCCGGTCGAGTTTCCCGGGCAGATTTTTTTGTCCCAGTCCGCCCCTGCTCGCCTTTAACTGTTAGCTCAGGTTAATCTCGCTCCCCTCCGACGTAAGCGTGACGTATGTGGTTCTTCTTGCTTCTAGACCGCCAATTTTTTGGTGCTTGAAACGAACCGGTTTCCGGAGCTTAGAGGCTTTTCAGGCTCTAGCTCCGAACCGGCCCTGGAACCGCGTTGGTGTGAAAGGGGACGGACAAGGGGGTCAAAAGGTGTGATCGCAACATTTCGGAACTATATCGGAACTAAAGTGGGAAAAGTACTGCGGTGTGAACGCGCCTAATGGGAATAAATTATGCATTCGATGTTATTGAACAATGTGTGCTAGTTGTTTTAGATTTGGTGAATATGTCGCACTTTTTTTTGCTTCAACGCTGCTAATTCTTTCGGGGTTGTCCGTCATTCTTGTGAAAGTTAAATGTAAGGAATGCCTTTTGGGAAATATCCTCATAGAATCAAGGAAACACTGATTTGATGTTGGTGATCAAAGGTTGGCGTGACCTTGCTAAACACCTTTGGCTATTACCCAATATTTAATGTGCTAATTATGAACACTGTAAAATGTCTAATTGATTGAGTGATGCTATTTGGATTAAAGAAGCCTTATGATGCTTTCTGAGGTCTTCCCTTTCCTGTAGTGAGTTATTTAGGTTTCAATGCATGTAAATGGTCTGCTAAAGCTAAAATCTCTGTTCCCTGCATAGTTTCTCTCCTACTGTACACACTCTGCTTTGTTTTTTCTAAGACATATTGACATCACTACGTAACACTCCAGCACTCCAACACATTGTAGGCTAAGGGGCGGGACATCTCTGAGCAGTTGACCAATCACAACAGACTGCCGACCAGCTAACCAATCAGAGCAGACTGGGCTCTGGTTTCAGACAGAGGGTGAAAAGAGGTGCTGCAGCACAGGCAGTATGAGAACAATAAAGAGCTTTTTGAACATTAGTATAAGTCAGTGCTTCTCAAAGTGTGGTCCGTGAGCGCCCCCTAGTGGTCCCTGAGTATATTGGTAAAAATTAACATTTGAAATAAATAAATACATTTAGGTTTTCCGCACTCTCGCGGGTATATCTCAGCAATGGAGCGAGCTTAAGTTTCACTTTCAATTGCATGATATAGCCCAGCGCAACACCTTCATCACACATATTGCCACCTGTTTGTACAATTTCCAGGCGATTTGTAATCTGTTCTAGAAAAACGATGTGATGTGTGGTCCTTGGTATGAAAAAGTTTGAGAAACACTGGTATAAGTAATATTTCCTCTTTAAAAATATACGAAGAAATGTTTGTGCTTGGTGGTGAGTTTCACTTTGTATTGAGAGACATAATGTTTTGTGGGATCTGTTATTGATAATGCCTGCTTTGTCCTTTAAATACTTTGCTCTATTGCAAAACGTGTATTCGTGTGTGTATCACATCTGGGGACAAGTTGTTTAAAGTAAAAATAGGATATTTTTCTTTCAGCATCCTCAGAGACCCAGGTGGTTTAGGACTTAATGGAGCGCTTAGTGGAGCGAATCTTCGGCTTACCTTCATTCGGTGATAATATAGAGGACTCTGCAGGGATGCTCTCTGTGTCTGACGGTCGTGAAATATGCAATAATTTGCTATCATTTTCACCGTTGGAGCAGATGTTAAGCGGATAGTTAAAGTTTTGTTGGTTAGTTTGTTTGTTTGTCTGCCCCTGGTGAGTTACAATTGCTTATCGCAGCTT
>CALSBZ010029011.1:8233-11297 GCA_943591055.1 Gobionotothen gibberifrons
CACGTCGACCATCAGCCGATAAGGATGTTAAAAAAAACTGCTTTAGCCGTTTTCTTATAGCACGATATCATGTGTGTGGTCAGGGCCGTCCCTGGCCAACATGAGGCCCCACGCAAAGTTATATGATGAGGCGTCACGTGCAGATGTATGACATCTTAAGAGGGTTCAAAGGTCAGCCAGAGATGGATTTTCAAAGCGTAAAACTATCATTAGCTAAATTAGCTCACGAGCAACAACAGATGAAATGCTTTCGTCACTGCTCCCACAGCTATGATATTGTTGGATAACGTTATATAAAGAGTACGTTGACATTTCTTTTCTTGAACAGCAGTTTTCCTTTTTCCTCTGAAGGTATGTTGCTGATGCCAGGAGCTTTTATTCAGCAGCTTGTAATCCTGCTTCAATCAGCTCCTTTTCCTTCCCGTGTAAAGATAAGCCCGGCAGTTACGGCCCTCGCCGCACCCCCCGAACCCCGCTCCAATTAATATGCAGGAGATAAGTACTTGTCTGACAAAATTCATTCATTTGACCTTCTAGGTTTTACACTAAACTGTTTGCGGCCGCTGCAAGTTCAGCACAAGTTGAGAGTTCCCTGGAGTTTGTGCGGCTTTGCTTTCTGTCT
This sequence comes from Gobionotothen gibberifrons, assembly GCA_943591055.1. Classification (NCBI taxonomy): domain Eukaryota; kingdom Metazoa; phylum Chordata; class Actinopteri; order Perciformes; family Nototheniidae; genus Gobionotothen; species Gobionotothen gibberifrons. Next base: position 8,856 of record CALSBZ010029011.1, read on the forward strand.
GAGAGCTTTCATTTGGACAGCTTGCTCTCCCTCTGTTTCTCTCTCTCTCAAATTGTCTTCTGACTTTCATTCGGCAGTCTCTGTTTTCTTAATTGCCCCTAATTGCTTAATTACAATTTCAAATGAACAATTCTGGAGGTCAGAGCGGGTTGTTAATTGAAGCATCAATCAGCGTGGTGGGGCTTTCAGAACAGTCTCCGTTTGATTGACAGGGCATTAACTGGGTATTGTAGTGAAGCCTGGACATGACATTGTGGGTTTCCACGGGTTGGCTCCTCTGCTGTCCTTCACATGGAGCTGCGAAGGAGAAACATGTTGGGTTATATTGAGGACAGGACACTCTAGAGGGGGTTTCAAACTCAAGACATCATTGTATGTGGCCCGCAAGAGCTTGCAAAGAAAAAAATTGGTTTATTATACGCATAGGCGGATTTTGAGGGGGGTCATTGCCCCCCCTAGTGGCTGAAATATGTTACTGCATTACTACGTCTATAACTGTTCCAATACAAATATTTCGTATATCAATAAGGTAGGTTAATAATATTGTAGCATGTTCAAGTAACCAAGGGATACAGTAGTTATCAAATAAGTATAAGATGTGCACAGTTATGATACGTTTTACAGTTATGTAATGCACTGTTGTTGGGGGGAGAGACCGCCCCTTCCATATGAGTGTGTGTGTACGGCGGGCATGAGGCGTGCATGGCGGGACGAGTTGTGTTCGTATGTGGAAAAGTCATACTCAGTGCGGTGAGCGCTGGCTTTATTGCTACTGTATCCGTAGCAACCCACGCAACAGTTGGGACTGTGTACTGACGTCAGTAAAAAAGGTTTGCCCCCCCCCCCAGCGCAAATGTCAAACTCCGCCTATGATTATACGGTTGCATGCCGGTTTGCAGAAGCACGTTGTAAGGTAAGGTACGTTTATTTATATAGCACATTTTCAGACACAGAGGCAATTCAAAGTGCTTTACATCATCATCAACATTTAATAACAAGACAACAGAAAGGAACGCAATAAATAAACATAATGGAATAACAGATTCATAAAAAACCATGCATACAAGAGATGCAGAATAGTTTAAAAACAACATTGTAAATACAGACTTCTGGGTAGGCCGCTGAAAAAAGTAATGTGTTTACCCTCGACTTAAAATAACTAATTGTTGGTGAAGACCTCAGGTTTTCTAAAAGTTGTCCATAAACTACATGTCCCACAATGCATATCATTTTGTGACATGCGCACTAAAGAGACTTGCAGTTGTTTGCAATGATTTGCCCCAGACTTCTGCTTTCAGACGTAGTTAATTATGAAGTTATACCCGATATGATAATAATCCAATGCAGAGGCAATAATGTAATATAATACATTAATTGATATGTATTTATTGATGTATATTTATATAGTCTTAAAGTTACAACTGGCCCTTTGAGTGCAACCATAATGTTAATATGGCCCGCGATGAAATTGAGTTTGACACCACTAGATCGATCTGAATCTGTGTCTTCTCCCACAACCAAGAGGATTTGGTTCTTAGTCCTTCACCTTCTTACAGTTCGTGTTCAGGTTTGGGACACCTGGTCACCCCTCACACACACACGGTGCTGCCCCTCACACACACACACACGCTTCAAATCAAGTTGCATAAATACTTGAGCTACGTTTTTTATTATAATTACTGTGAAATGTATTATGTTTTCGTCATTATTACAACAAATACACACTTGCAACCGATAACACTGGCAATGATTTTATATTTATTAGACTATTCAAAAAAAATCATGGTTCAAAAAAGTGGGGGGACGGCGATCCCCCGCGTCCAACGACCACTACACCACTGCTTATGACTGTATTCACCCCTCACTTGAATACAGCGTGCTCGCCAGTCGCTTTATTTGTATGATACACGTGACCAAAGACACATTGACAAGTTAGTTTACGGGGCGGGGTGGCGCAGTGGCGCAGTGGGCTGTGCGTTTGACCATCAGATCAAGGGTGCATTGGCGAACTCCAGGTCGAAACCCGCCACTTCCCCCAGATGTGCTCCTGTGAGTATTGTCCACAGTATGATATCAATGTGTACTTGTAAAGTGCCTTGATGACTTCGAGGGGTGAAGATGGGCAGTGGGCTGTGCATTGATTATCAGATCAAGGGGGACACTTCACCCATACTTGCCAACCCTCCCGATTTTCGCGGGAGACTCCCGATTTCATCTCCCGGGGTCATATTTCTCCCGATTTCTGACCAAATCAGATTTACTCACGACTGTTTCCACTCGGACTTTAACAGCTACACGATTGTTTGGTTTCCATGGTAGCGCGTCTCTTTAGTAGCGTGCGCAACTGAAAGTCAAGAGGGTGAGGAGTCATAGAAAACAGAACAAGAATGGACAACTCGACACTCTGCTCACTCCTTTCCTGTAAAATCCCCCCCCCCCCCC
>CALSBZ010029015.1:0-11389 GCA_943591055.1 Gobionotothen gibberifrons
TTATTATTAGAAATAAGTATTTGATCCCTTGCAGATTTTGTAAGTTTTCCCACTTACAACAGTCTATACTTGTAATGGTAGGTTTATATAAACAGTGAGAGTAAGAATATCAAAAAGAAAATACAGAAATCGACATTATATAAAAATGTATTTGCATTTAACTGTCACCACCGTCAAGCATGGAGGTGGAAACATTATGCTTTGGGGGTGCTTCTCTGCTAAGGGGACATGACAACTTCCCTGCATCGAGGAGAGGGTGTACGGGGCCATGTACCGTGAAAATATTGGCCTATAACCCCCCTCTTCCAGACGGAATAATTATCAGAATTTTAACAATTTAAGCCCCCCCCCCCCCCCTCTTTTTATCTTTAATTGTATGAATCTGTTCTGTCCTGTTTTTCATTCTTACCCTGTTGCTATTAAACTACTGAATTTCCCCACGGTGATTAATAACGGTGCATCTTATCTTATCTTATCTTACCTGATGTTTTGAGAATGTCATATTAGGAAAAACCATACAAGGAAATACACCTGCACTCTTGTGAGGCTAATAGGTGACTTTATTTAGTAAAATAGAAAACAATCAAAAGTGCAGAAGAAAAAGCATTACTCTTTAAAACAGTAATAAAAAAAGCCAGAATAAGTTTAATAAAACCTTCATTATGCCCACACTGTAAGTATTAAGAATACAGTAAATCTCCAACATGTTTGCCCTTTTCACGATCCACCTCTAGAGGGACTCACATATTTTGCTGTACTCTCACTTTGATGCAATTTAGCCAAAAACAGCAAAAACCTGGTCAATATAAATCTCATTTTAACTCTGCTCGCTTTGCCCTTGTAATATGGTTATAACAACTGTGCCGTAGTTTCAAATACAGCATTAAACTGGATTATTTTTTGGGTTTGTTGACGGTGGCGTAGAGGAGGCTGTGATCAGCGGAGGCTGAAGAGGAAGAGGAGGGAGCTCTCACAGTGCTGTAGGTCAATGCATCATCTTCATCATCCTCATGAAGGTGAGCCTGGAGGGGAAGAAAAGGGATTAAATAGAAAATTCAGGTGTATATCAGTATGTAGTGTCTCTACTTTAAAGAGTCCTCTCCTGCTGATGTTCAGGTGTATATCAGTATGTAATGTCTCTACTTTAAAGAGTCCTCTGCTGCTGATGTTCAGGTGTATATCAGTATGTAGTGTCTCTACTTTAAAGAGTTCTCTCCTGCTGATGTTCAGGTGTACGTCAGTATGTAGTGTCTCTACTTTAAAGAGTCCTCTCCTGCTGATGTCAGGTGTATATCAGTATGTAGTGTCTCTACTTTAAAGAGTCCTCTCCTGCTGATGTCCAGGTGTATATCAGTATGTAGTGTCTCCACGTTAAAGAGTCCTCTCCTGCTGATGTTCAGGTGTATATCAGTATGTAGTGTCTCTACTGGGACATGTCTCCATGCTTTAATGTTCAAAAAGCTCTTTATTTTCGCTGCAGGAAATCTTACCCTGGCTTTCCTGCTGGTCTTCCTGGTGTAGCTGATGGAGGCGTAGGAAACACAATCTTCAGGATCAGCCTACACAAATAAAATGTATTGATTAGTTATGTATGGGTTATGTATATATGTATGTATGTATGTATGTATATATGTATGTATGTATGTATGTATGTATGTATGTATGTATGTATGTATGTATGTACACTGAACAAAAATATAAACGCAACACTTTTGTTTTTGCTCCCATTTTTCATGAGATGAACTCAAAGATCTAAAACAATTTCTATTTACACAAAATAACCATTTCTCTCAAATATTGTTCACAAATCTGAAAAAATCTTTGATAGTGAGCACTTCTCCTTTGCCGAGATAATCCATCCCACCTCACAGGTGTGGCATATCAAGATGCTGATTAGACAGCATGATTATTGCACAGGTGTGCCTTAGGCTGGCCACAATAAAAGGCCACTCTGAAACGTGCATTTCTGCTTTATTGGGGGGGTCTGGGGGGGTCCGAAAACCAGTCAGTATCACAGTTTCTCCGCCCTCTTCCTCTGCCCAATAGTCCAGCGGTCACTGGACTCCAGACCTGAGATGATGATGCTGACAGCGGGATGGGACTGAAAGTGATGGACCAGTGGTGTTGTGAGACGGTCCTCTCTGATGTTATACAGGTGTTGTTTGAATCGGGTGAGGATGGAGTGGCCGGTTTCTCCAACATAGTGTTTCTGGCAGGTGGTGCAGGTAATGATGTAGACAACGTTGGTGGTAGCCAGGGAAAAGGAACCGAGGGTGGGGAAGCCAGTATGACTGTAATGGTTGTGTATGAATTTTCTGGGGGCGTAGTGTGTGTAAGATAAAGGAAGGCACGCCGGATTAGTAAAATCGTATAAAATGAACTGGATGTCACAGGAAAATAAAAACCACTAAGATCAAGGTTGGGTAAGTTTAAAAGATTCCAAGGGGCAGGTGTTTGTTGGCTCTGTTTATTTAAAAGCGTAGTGGGTGAAGGGTTTCTCTCTGCGGGTGCTTTTCTGGCCTCCAGGTAATGAAATAAATAAAAATAAATAAGTATAAATAAACAAATAAAAGCGTCACTCCCCATGTGGCTTTGATTATAATAGGATAAGAACATGTTAGGTTAGGGTTAGGGTTAGGGTTAGGGTTAGGGTTAGAGTTAGAGTTAGAGTTAGGGTAATGTTGTGAATCGAGTGGCCCATGGTGGAGGTGGGGTTATGGTATGGGCAGGCGTATGTTATTGACGACGAACACAGGCCACCCTCACACAGGCCACCCTCACACCAGATATTGACTGGTTTGTTTGATGTATGTGATAATCAATCTTTTGACCTCTTGCTTTCTGTATAACAAAGTCAGAAATTCTTGTTGTTTTTTCGATTTCAAAACTCACCATGTCATCATCGGCCTCTGTTCTGGTCCCTTAAAGGAAAAAAAAGAGAATATTGTCTTAATCTTCCACAGTTAAAATCCAAGTTCATCAAAAGCTTGTTGTTTGTAAAGTATAATGTGTGAATGTCCTCACCTTGAGTCCTCTTCCGTCTGATGACAGCCACAGTGATTATTGTGAGTGCTGCAACACCCACTATCACAACGATGATCCACCACCACCAACCTGGAAGAGAGAAGTCAGAAGAGTTACATATACTCAGCGGTTTTTATCTCTTTGTCTTTAAACTCTGAATCAACAACATGTATTTTCTGACTGTAAATGTATATTTTATATCTGTCACTACCTGGATTTTTGTCATCTGGTTCTGTTTGATTGTTTTCAGATGCAGAGTTGGTCGTCTCTAACGCTGGTCTCACTTTCAATGTTGATTTAGTTGTTGTTGGTGATTTTGTAGTCACCTTCCTTGTACCATCACCTTAATGAAAAAATAACACAGTGCTGTACAGTTATGAAGCAAATGTTAAGCGTTATCATGACAGAATGATGCTAAAAATATGAAAACCTTAGCTTTACAAACATATTTTATGTAATTATTCATTTCAGGATGAATGATTTTAAACAGCTCATCATATTCTCACCCCAGGACTGAAGAGAAGCAGCTGGTGTTCTGTCCTGTAACCATCAACCACTTTACAAGTAAATAAATTAAACTTTACCTGAGTTTAAGTTGGGTTTAGCTGTTGTTGTTGTTTTTGTTGTTGTTGGTGTTGTTGTTGCTGGTTTTGTGTCCTCATCTAAACAAATAAACACAACTCAACAAACTATTTAGTCTGCAACTTCTGTAAAACAAACAAATATTTAAGGTGATTATTCATGCCAGATTGAAGTAACTTAAAAAGCTGATCATGTTCTCACCTGAGGACTGAGGTCTGAAGGGAAACACCTGTACTTCTCTCGTGTACTTATCAGTTACTGTACAAGTAAACAACTCAAACCTTGATGTGTAACTAAAGAGAGAAGTCAGAAATGTCACAGAGGCAGAGCAGGAAGTCTGTGATGTCTTTATATCTCTGTGATCTTTATCCACATCTCGACCCTCAAGCAGCCACTTCACTGTGAGTCTACAGTCTCCACGTCTCGTCACAGAGCAGCTTAACGTCACCTCATCATTGTCCTGATGTTCAGTCACTGAAGATGGAGATATTGAGAGAGAAAAGACAACAAGAGTAACATTAACTTCATCACTGTAATCATAATTATTGGAATGTTTCAGTATAGAGACAGTTTGAAAACATTATGATGTAAATACTCACTGGTAACAACAGACAGATAAACTGGAGAGCCTGGACCTTGTTGTTGTCCTGATCTGAACTGTCTGCCGATGTAAAGACCAGCATCCTCCTCTGTGACCTTCTTTATAACGAGAGAACATTTATCTGTAACTCTCAGTCTGTCTGATTTAGCTTTGGCTTCTTTGAGAATCTCCCCATGTTCAACCAGCTCTACTGCTGCTGAACCTCTTGAATCACTGAAGATCCAGCAAGTACTGTCACATTTATCCTGATCATTTTTCACATTGTCACAAGGCAAAGTGACTTCATCTCCATCTCTGACAATGAAGGAGAGATATTCCCCATTTGCTGCTGTTGAAAAACACAGACAGAGGTCACTAACTTCACCACGTTACAAACACAACTCAACATTCTCAGTTAAAGGAACAGTACGTAGTAAAGTACCATTAGTGATATTAAAGCTGTTTTATTTAAAGTGTGTTCTCTGCATCCTCACCTGTAAAGTGGAGCAGCAGCATCAGGAATGAAGACATCATGATCCTTCTGAATTCAGACATCGTGCTTCTCTCTCGGTCTCTGGCTCTCGACTGTCAGAGTCTGTAACCTGCTGCTTCTTTATTTCTCTTCTGAGAACTGAAGAAGTGTTTCTGTGAGAAAGTGGTTAACAGCAGCAGCAGAGCTCTGGAGGTCTTACTCTCTGATGCTGACCAGATAAGGTAGGTGCTTAAAGCAATACCGTGCAGAGAATGTACATATAGCATTATATATTACTATTATGAATTATTCGTTTCCATAAATACTTGCAGATGGTGTTTGAATGCACACACAGTGGTCTGAGACCTGGTGGTTTTTCAATGTGAATTGCACCTCTGAGAACCAAGATGGAGGTGTTGTTGTGGCTGTGGTAGCAGCAGCAGCAGAGCTCTGCAGGTCTAAACCACTTATGTTGACCAGATACAAAACAGAGACTTGAGTAATGGAAACAGTAACTATTGTCTAAATGAACTCTGATGAAGTATAATTAATGACTTTTTAAATCATGTACCGGCATGTTGTTCTGCAATTCTTAATACAGCTAACACGTTTCATCTGAGTTATTGTCATGCTCTGCACACTGAACTTATTAATCTTTGGTCCCTTTAAAAAGACACAAACGTCTCTAGAGAGGCATACCGCTTAAAGTCTTTTAATAAACCCGCTGCAGATACACAACTTTCTGAAGATGCTAAATGAATCTGTGGCCTGACGGCTGAAACTGAAGCGGTGCCGATGTGTCAGAGCCTGTTTATAGATGTTCTTGTGTCTCTGCTGATGAATTGTCATGGTTGTAAATGTGCACAGTTTGAAGTCAGCAGCAGAGTGTCGAACAGAGGGGATGTGTGAAGACCACTTACGTAAAAGAGAGCTGCAAGAGGACGAAGGATTCCCCTCATCCTCCGAGGAACTGTCTTTATGCTAACTCAACTAATATTTTTAAAACAACTTCTTTGCATATTATTGTATGAGTACAGCCCGGCTCATAGGCTGCAACAAAGAAGGGGGACAAGACAAGTTTAAGTGTAACAATTGGGCATATCTATTTACAATATAACAAAAACAAAAGGACTGAACAAACCTAAACAGACGTGGAAGTCAGGTATCAGTAAGGTGTGTGTGGGTGTGTGAAAATGTGCAACAGAAGAGCGAGAGATCACATTATGGGATGGCGTTGGCAGGGGCGGCGCCAGGGGGGAGCTAGGGATTGCCAAAGCACCCCCTAAGCACCCCCAAGAAATATGTATTTAATTTTTTTTTTCGAAATGTATTATTATTATTTTTATTAAATTAAGTTAGAAAAATTATTGATTACATCAATGCAAATGTGAAACAAACACATTTTTGACCAAAACATAAAGCCAACACAGGTGATATGATTAGGCCAATGGCCAGCATCCATTCGATTGTTGACCTCCATAGGCTAAATTACTTTGTGACACTTGAGTGACTTCCTGTTGGCTCGAGCGCCAAATCGTTTGCTAATAGCAAAGTGAAAAATTGATCGTTTTTTAGTCCTTAAACGTCCATGTGTGGCTGGACACTCAATCAAAACCACCTGAAAGCGAGAGGGATTCTGCACATAATAGGCCTCGTGAGTACAAGTAGCTTACATCTGGGTCTCTGTGTTTCATTCAAGCTCTGCTCTGTGTGTGTGGCACGAGCCATTTTGGAATTAGTTTTTTCAATAACGGGCTTTAACCACTAGATGTGCCATTCTATCAGCTCTGCACCGTTATGGTGTAAATACAGCCTATCTACCAATTGGATCAAATATAAAAGTCAGCCGAATTAGTATTGATACTGCAAGGAGACGTATTGTGTGAAAATAAATGTAAGATGTTGTTTAATTGCGGAGATATTTATGATCCACGTCACATTCAGTTTTGGCGGCAGTGCTTCCTGTTTGTCCAGAAGTCTTCTCAGCAGGGCTCTATAAATACAGAACTACGGCAAATATGTAATGCAGCCGAACTGTGTATTACAATGCCGTTATGTGATTAGCTCCAAAGAGAAAAGCAAGCAAACTCGGAATAAAGAATTATTTTATTTTGAAAAAATGTTTTCGGATTTCACATCAACAGGAGTCCGGTTAACTAAAATGTCCGTGCGGAACAATACCCCCCCAACCCATAGATCCGTGGGTGAATAATCTAAATCTCACCACATTACACACATCCCTTCACATTTACATTTGAATTTATATTAAAGTATTTCGTGAGGCCTTCTAAACATGTTTTAAAATATAATTAGGGTTGTAGTTGAAGAGTTTGTACATTGCGTTGCAACGCAATCGCATAACGTCACGTCCGTTAATTCCACATCCACACAGTCTCTGATCCACACACATGGATTAACATCGATTTAATACATGAATGTAGCCTTTGTTTCTGCTAAAAGAGGTGTCGACCAGCTAGGGCAACAAGAAAATCGGCGAAATCGAGTGTGAGGATTAAAAAATAAATTAAAAACATCTAATTTTGACAATAAAAAACGACCAATAGGCGCGGTAGAGCCTTTCCTTGGCACTTCCGGGTATTTCTCCACTGGTTGGACCATGTTAACAATACCGTGTAGCTGTCACGTTTGAAGGGACGAAACCGTGACATATTCACGTCTCGCAGCATGGTAAATCGTCACATGTTCACGTCTTGCCGTGATACCGGGTTGGTTACAATGAAGGCACGGCATATAGGTGTAAGCAGGGGTAAAGTGCTATTTTTAAGTTATTTTATATTGCTATTTAAGTGGGGGGTGGACCTCACCTTTTCTAGTGGGGTCCGGGGGCATGATCCCCCGGGAAGATTTTTTTTTAATATTGAAGTTAAAAGCATCAATCTGGTGCACTTTGAGAGCAACATGAAGAAATCTATGGATACATCTCTCAACACCCATATGAAACAGAACTGTAAACAGATTTTCTATTTCTTTATAGATATTTTACAAATCATTCCCCTTTTAAAACAAACCGTTTGAGACACACTGAGATAACTAGACTAAAGTTAACTATCTAAACACTGAGAGTCCTTTACTTCACCTGAGCTGAGGTTATCTGAGACTCTCAGTCTGACAGGAGAGAGTTCTCCCTCCTTGTTGTTGAAAAAGCTCCTTATATCCGTTAGCTTGGCTAGCTAGCACCAGATGCTAACCACAACGATCTCCGGTAGATACCCACCGGTGCACGAGCTCTCTCTCTCGCTCGCTCGTGCATGCGCACAAAATGGCTCGTGCCACACACACACAGAGCAGAGCTTGAATGAAACACAGAGACCCAGAAGTAAGCTACTTGTACTCACGAGGCCTATTATGTGCAGAATCCCTCTCGCTTTCAGGTGGTTTTGATTGAGTGTCCACACGTGGACGTTTAAGGACTAAAAAACGATCACTTTTTCACTTTGCTGTTAGCAAATCAGTTGGCGCTCTAGCTAACAGGAAGTCCCTCAAGTGTCACAAAGTAATTTAGCCTATGGAGGTCAACAATCGAATGGGTGCTGGCCATTGGCCTAATCATATCACCTGTGTTGGCTTTATGTTTTTGGTCAAAAATGTGTTTGTTTCACATTTGCATTGATGTAATCAATAATTGTTCTAATATAATTTAATAATAATTAGGGCCGGGACTTTAACGCTTTAATTAAGATGAATTAATTACACAAAAATTAACGCGTTTTAATCGCACTTATTTTTGCACCGCGGAACGTTTCTCACTGGATGAGTTTCAGGCGTACCGATTATACTGGAGCACCAACTAACGTGCATGACTTCAGACAACAACAAACCACAGTGAACAATTCAAACATGAACGAAGAAGCTGATGAGACCGCGTTGGTTGGCCCCGTGGATGGGACATTTTGTTTTAAAAAACGGACGGATGGAAGCGTCGATAAGAGCACGTTGTGTGCAAATTATGCAAAAAGGAATTTGCATATCACCACAGCACATCAAGCCTCAAGTATCACCTCAATGCAAAACATATAGCAGCTAGCGTGGAAGCTAGCACGGACGTTAGCCCGACTCCGAGTACAAGGACCCACACTCAACCAGATGACTGGTTTCAGGGCCAGGATAACTAAGTCCACGTCTGAACAAATAACCAACTCCCTGGCTCACTGGATTGCACTCGACTGTAGACCACTTGGAGTGGGAGAAGATAAGGGGCTGCAAAAAACTGTTGGTAAATCAACAAAGTCTGTTATGGCCTCTGAAGCAACAGAGAGATGTTTTCTAATGGTCAGGGTTTCCAATGTTCTGAATGTACTTGAAAGTATTGTGTTTTACTTAAAAACAAAGTGTTATAGTTTACAGAAGGTCTACCTACCTATAGGCTACCTGAATCTCTGAAATGTACTATATTCCTAAATATACTATTGCTACACTTTATGGCAAAAATTGCACTTTTCTGTTGGTCTTGGTTAAGTACCACCTTGAAAAAAAATAAACAATGTTTTGTTGCTTAAGCTTATGTATTCAGTCATTATTCAATGGTATACTAAAATTCATGTGAAAAAAATTGCTTCTCACTGTTAAAAATTAAAAATGCGATTAATTTCGATTAATTAATTACAAAGCCTCTAATTAATTAGATTAATTTTTTTAATCGAGTCCCGGCCCTAATAATAATATAAAAAAAAAAAAAAAACATTATTTGGGGGTGCTTATGGGGTGCTTTGGCAATCCTGGGGGTGCTTCAGCACCCTAGAGAAGGTGAGGTCCACCCCCCACTTATAAAAATAGCACTTTACCCCTGCTTACACCTATATGCCGTGAGCTGATTATCGAGCCTTCATTGTAACAGTTGCGGGTACACTGTGTGTGGGGAGTGTTGCAGTAGAACATTCAACTGTAGCGCTGGTGCATTAATGGGAAACCCTTAATGTTTGAGCACCCTCTATGAAACATCAAGCTACCCCACAGCACCCCCTAGGGAAAATCGCTGGCGCTGCCACTGGGCGTTGGCCTTGGAGGGGGTCGTAACTTTTTCGTCCAGCAGCAAGTCCTCAAAAAAGGCTTTAGTTTTCGAGATACCCCTACCCGAGGTAGAACAAATGACAACAATGATTTTTCTTATCTTTAGGGTCTCCCATTAATGAAATTGAATGTTGTCAAATGTTATTTTGGGGGAAAAAACGTTTTTTTGGTTGTTGTTCTTTAGAACTACCCCAATCCCTGAAAAAGAGCCAGATTAGACCAGGCCGAATATGGGAACGGTGACAAGAAAGCCCATAACTTGAGAATGATCACTCTTTTCCTCTTCAGATTTACTGAGGTATGAACCAGGTGGTGGTCCTACATCACCAAATAGTCAGACAATTATTTAACTAAGAAAATACTGAATCATAGTCCTGTAAACTTAGCTTTAGTTTAGACGGAAATTGTACTTTTTGGTGATAGGAACATAGGATTCCATCACTTTTCTCTCATTTATCAGAAAAACAGAAATCCCTAAAAAATATACCATTACTGAATTGTCTAGGGTTCTAATGAACACTAACCAGTAGTTGTATGGAAATATCTGGCACAGTTCTATTGCAAACTAGATTTCTTTAGACATAGGCCTACCTCTTCTCTGAGACAGCCACATTCCAGATGGGGGATAAGTGGCATAATAGCCTATAAGTTAAGAATGCTCACTCTGATGGTCATTATATTTGGAGAGGGAAATACCAGGTGGCTGAATTACATCACCAAATAGTCAGAATAAGAGTAACACAATACAATCAAGTGTACATCACTGATGTTAAAGGAGGGGTTCGGTCTGAGTATCGCCCTGCTACGGTCACCCCGAATCAAAAACGTTAGATATTCGACAGACATTCGCGGACCCGCCAGCAGCGTCAGTGTTAAAAGGGGGAGATAGAGGGGATGACACGTGTAAAGGGGGCAGGATGAATTTGAACCTGCGTCCCTTGCAGCAGGATTTCATATTTTTAGACGTGTTTTATTTTTATGTTTTTTCTTGATATTTATGAAATACTATACTTTGACTATTTTTCTCCAAATGTTTCGACATAGACCACATCATGTTTTTTTAAATAAACTAGCAAAGATTACCCTTTTGACCCCATATGAAAACCAAAGGGTTAAAGTATTATTGCCTACCTATACAACTTCAAAATACAACCTTATATTACCATAAAAGAGTCCATAAGTAATATTAACCCACTATTAAAGAACATTATCATATACTGTATAGGGTATTACAACCACAACAGGTGACCGAAACAAGTCATTATATCATCATTGACTATAATGGTTTTATCATCGACAATAATGACTAAGGACACTAACAGGTTTCACATCAAAGGGGCAAAACAGTATTATCACCCCCCTATTGAGCAACATCCTTTATGAGGGGGCAATAAAACAATAAACAAACAAGTCATAAAAGATAAGAGGGTCAAAGGTCAGGGATGTCAGAGTGACAGGTGCCACATCAAAGGGATTTGGAGGCGGGACTAAGGTTTATCAGGGTCATAAATCACTCTCTTATCAGGTACTTCATCTCACTTTGAAACATACTGTGGTCTTTCTACTACTACCATAGATTGTAATACGGTCATGCCAATGAAGCTAAATGGAACGTAAGAGTGCAGGCAGATCATTAGTCAGATCCAAAAAGGAAAGGGGGAGAGAGTCGGGAGGCTGAGGTGAGGAACATGACATGAATATCT
>CALSBZ010029026.1:1022-18458 GCA_943591055.1 Gobionotothen gibberifrons
AACGTAAATAACATGCATCTCTCTAGCATTTCTGTCGGTGCACAACACTATATATAAAATACACGGAGCCTCTCTTTTTCCTCCCTCTCTTCTGACAGCGTCAGTGTCTGTCTCATGCAGCTGATCTAGTAATGAGTGACACGGCCGACAGTAAATATAAACATATTTATAACTAGTTTAGGTAGGCCTAGTTTCAGAGGTAATTAAAATAGCTAAGGGCGATGATCTGACTTGAAGTGTGTGTTTTGCTCGGTTCACCGCTGCATCACAGCGGGAGGAGCTGCAGGTGAGCAGCGGAGTTTTTCAGGCTTCGGCAGCAACTTCGTGAGCGGTGCCAAAATCTTTGGCATGCCAAAGATGTTTCCACCGCTCCCGAAGTTGCTGCCGAAGCCTGATAAATTCCACCGGTGGTCATACGATGGCTTAGGATGCCCTCACGAATGCCTTACGAAGGGCAAAATGGACACGCGAAGTCAACACGAAAATGAACCTTCGGCAATGCTTTGTCATGCCAAATATGTTGCCACCGCTCCCGAAGTTGCTGCCAGAGCCTGAGAAACTCCACCGGCGGTCATACGATGGCTTAAGATGCCCTCACGAATGGCCCGATGCTGTTACGATCAGAGCCGAATTTGAACATTTCCTTTATCGTGTGTCCATCGGGAGTCCATTTCTGGACAGTGTGACAGGGGCTTAAGCTTGACAGAAATAAAATAAAATCAAGAAAACACATTAAAATAATAATGATAATAATAATAAAAGACTATGAAAATAGGAGATGAGTAAAATAAGATTAATATAACTGTCAGCATATATACATATTTGGTCATCATCTAAGTTATAAAGTACGGAAAAGTTAAAGTGACAAGAGAAAAGATAAACAAAGGATTGTCCGAGGCGCTTGGTGCGTTGTTGTGGAGGGATGAGTCTATGGCTGAACGTAGTTCCTCATCTTCACTTATTATTCATTATAGTAAATAAAAGCGCCTGCTAAATGAAATGTAATGTAATGTAATGTAATGTAAATTCACACGCAAAATGGCATGTTTGGCAGGAACTAGAGGGATTATTTACAGTAAGACCTAATTATTGTAATATTTTTGTTGTTGTTTACTTTCTCTTTTCTGGCTGATAGCTCCGCAATTCGGGGTCGTACAGTGATGACATTACATGTCTGGATTCTGTGGAATCTCAGCTTTAAATCGCATATCTTGTTTGTGCAGTTAAGATAGTAATAAGGGCATTTCTACCGTGAGTTCTGTGTAAAAGTCCGTTAGCATTAGTTAGCATTTTTTCGCTCAATGCTAATTCAAAGGCTTGGTATTACTGTTGTGCTTTTTTCTAGCTAAAAATGGTTCATATATTCAGTTAGCGGAGTTTCTTAACTTTAAAAGGATATGGAACATTAATAGTTTCATAAATGTTAAGAAGCCCTGAGACATAGTGTCAAAAAATACTGTGGGGGGGGGTCCACTGGGGGGTCACTAAATGTATTGCATTCACACGTTCAAAATGCCATGTTTACTGCCAAGGAAACAGGAATTACAGGAATTCATCTAATCCCTTTGTTTTTCCACATTTGTTTTCATAGTGATGGAGATGAGGATGAAATGGCTTCTGGACCCCCACCATTGTCTACGTTCACCCAACCCACACCTGCCTCACCCTCACATTCCTCATCTTTCACTAGAAAGAGATCTGCACCAGTATTGGCCACTCAGCCTGCATCCAAAAAGCACTCACTTCCAAAGGTACCATCGTCTGCTTTCTACCAGCTTTCTGCAGCGTCAGACACATCTGTAAAACCCAGGAAGCGTGGCCGAGGTGGGGCTCCCACTCCTCAGCCAGGAAAAAGAAAAGCATCAGATACATGTGTAAAACCCAGGAAGCGTGGCAGAGGTTCTTCCTCTTCCAGAACGACAGAAGAAGAACTCGGGTGGCACAACAGAGAGGAGAATGACCAAACACCAGAGCCACTGAATTTCACGCCAGCCAGGGTCCCAGGCCCAACGCTCGACCCCACTGTAGCATGGTCTCCCCTCTCCATTTTCCGACTTTTTTTTAGCACTTCCGTGGTTCACACCATCATTACCAACACGAACGCCAACGCCCTGAAAAGACTGCAGGCTGGAAAGAAGTATGTTTGGAAAATGCTGGCTGTTAGGGATTTCTATATTTTCCTGTCCATCATCATTTTCTCAGGCCTCGTCACTGTTCACAACCGATCGGATTACTGGAGGAAGAAATGGCCATATAACTTCCAATTCCCAGGTGATACAATGTGCCGGGACCGCTTTGAAGCCATCATGTGGTCACTGCACCTGAGCAACCCTGAAGAAGACGAGGAAAACGATCGCAAAAGGAACACCGCTGAGTACGACAGACTTTTCAAGATAAAGCCCCTGTACACGGACACTCTTTCTGCCTGCAAAGCCCATTTCCAGCCCTATCAGAACATTTCAATAGATGAGAGGATGGTCGCCTCCAAGGCCCGCATCAGCATGTTACAGTACATGAAAGATAAACCAACGAAGTGGGGATACAAACTGTTTGTGCTGGCGGATTCCTCCACGGCATACACATGGAACTTCTTTGTGTACACAGGGAAGAGTACGTTTCTCTCAGGCCAGGGACTCAGCTACACCTCCGTGACCGACCTCCTGCCCCTCCCTCTGCTCGGTGCGGGCTACACACTCTTTGTGGACAACTTTTACGCAAGCCCTGCCCTATTTGGGGATTTGTCCAAAAAAAACATTGGCTGTTGTGGGACCATTCCTAAAAATCGAATTGGTTTCCAAAAGACGGAGTTGAATGTCCTACCAAAAAAGGCTGAAAGGGGAGATCTGCGGTGGATAAGGGAAGGCAAACTCCTGTTCATAAAGTGGATGGACAGCCGTGAAGTGACCATGTGCTCCACAGTGCATGCAGCCTTCAGTGGAAAGACTGTCCAGCGGAAAGTGAAACAGGCTGGTGTGTGGCAGACTAAGACTGTTCCCGTTCCTGACGCTGTGTTGGACTACAACCGAAGCATGGGTGGCGTGGATGTGTCTGACGCTTTGATCGGGTACTACAGCGTTCTCCACAAAACAATGAAATGGTACAAGACTTTTTTTTTCCATTTTATGGACATTGCCGTGGTGAACAGCTTCATTCTCCACAAGGAGCTGTTCAAGATGAGGAGTGACCCCAGCAGGACAAAGCCACACACACACAGAAGACTTTCAGGGAGCAGCTGGCTGCAGAGATGTTGGAATATGCTGAAGGCTCTGTACCTCCCCCCCCCCCCCCCCACCCCACCACTCACTGATGCAATGATGCTGGCAAAAAGAAGGTGAGGACACCATTGCACTGCGTAAAGTGCCAGGTACCTCTGTGCTTGACTCCCAAAAAAATGTGTTACCAGGAGTGGCATGCCAAAATGTTGGCAAAAATATAACACTCCCCCCCCCCCTACACCAGTGAACATCCAGGGAGCAGACATTGAGTGGGAGACAGGAGAATGGCAGCCAAGCTGTCCTCCCTGCTGGACGATGTGTCCCACCCCCTCCAGGACACCCTGTCCTCACTGTGCAGCACCTTCAGCGACAGGCTGCTGCACCCCCGCTGTCTCACGGAGAGATACCGCAGGTCCTTCCTTCCTGCAGCGGTCAGACTCTACAACCAGCACTGCCCCTAGTAGACCCTCCTACACACACCACAACACAGACTATAACACCCCTTGCTGCTAAATACAAATGCAAACCAACTTTGTGCAATATGTGTGCTATATGTGCAATATATATATATGCCATTAATAACTGTGTCATTTATACCTGGCTGCTAAACCCTGGTCTACTTGATTTGCTGATTTGACTTGTTTTTTTGAAAATTATGTAACTTTTTTTGTTTTTATCATTTTTTTTAGCATGTTGTTTATTATATTATAACTTAGTACTTTTTTAGCATGTTGTTTATTATATTATAACGTAGTACTTTTTTTTTACCCATTTAAGATATGCAACACTAAGCTGTCTGTGGCTCTTTCCTGCTGTAACGCTGCACATTTCCCCTCTGTGGGACTAATAAAGGTATTTAGATTTTTTATTTTTATTTTTTTACAACAGTTGTATTTGGATGGAATGAATACCTATAGTGAAAATTCAAAGTAATAAAATGATTTTTACAGTGAAAAAGGTCAAATGGAACCGACGGTTCCCAAATTACCCAGAGGTGAGTCGCGCCTGGACTTTATTTTTCTAAATCTCTCTAAAAAGGTCAAATCTCACTTGTTTTGCATCAATCTTGATACAGGGTACTTATTATATGTTATAGTTTGGATTCCTAAAGCTTTTAGTCTACTAACCCATCATGCAAGGGTGGTTTTCACTATAAGTAAAGGGTTTTTGTTTTTTTTCATTAGAATTTACATGTTTTTACTATGTTCCATCTGAATTTACTTTAAAATAAAAAATATATATATTGATTCTGACACTTCTACATCCAACGCACAGATGTAACCTTGCTTTGAGAAAAATAATTATTAATTTACCCCTTTTAGAAGTGAAGATATATCCTTTGTTGTGTTAGTGGCATTTTCGAGCCTGAAACCTGAAAAACAGGCTCAGGGCTTAAGAGATTAAACCGTAGTCCTCCCTGCAGAGATTTCTCCACTTTCTATAATTTTTATTTTTTTTAATATTATTGTCAACTGTAGATGTTTACAATATAGTAAGTTAGGAATGTAATGAAAACATATTTATTTACTTTTGTTTAAACATTGGCTATATTGTGTTTGTGGTGTGTAGGAGCCAACATGCTTGTTTTTGCCTTACTTATTATTTGTATTATTATCTTGTATTTCTGTTTGCATCGCGTTTAATTCTTATTGTTTATCACTTCCGGCAATGGGCACGTGGGTGTGGTTTATTGGTATTTAGTCACCTGTTGGATGCCGGTTTGGAGGATATGATGTAGGAAGAGGGTGAATGGCGCTCTTATACTTTCTGTTGACCATCAGGGCCCTGTGCTACGAAGCTGTTTCAACCTAACCTGGATATGTTTGAGTTAGCCGGTTGGCCTAATCCAAAACATACGGCCTCTCGCTAAACGGCACTACGACGCGGGTTATCAAGTGGATCGCTCAAGCCAGCCGTGTCCTATCTAGTTAGGTGCGCGTTCACATGAAAGGGGTGGTAATTGGAGCATTCGACCAATCACAAACATGGAGAAGCGTACTGACAGCGCAGCGTCATACTTCCTCAATGAAAAGTCTATATAATTAGACAAATATGAAGACGTTAAACTTTAAACATCCATGACTTAAACACTTTATCCAGGATAAAAGCCACATAGTTGCACCTGCAAGGTGAATACAGCTGGTAAAAGAAAAAGTGTTTGAATGCGTACATTAACAGGTTTATGATATCACTGCCCGTAAGACACGATCTGACTTTAATTAATTAATGATTGACTCGAGTGTTTCGTCAACTTAATGTGTTGCTTAAAATAATACTTCTGCATACAGTATGTGGCACTGTGAGTGTTGCACGGCCAGATACGGCTCAGCTGACTGACGTGCAATATATTCCGTGTGTAAATCGAAGAGATAATACATTTTACAGCATATAGACCGTAACTTTGATCCAGTTACTTATGTTGTGGCAGATATTTAAGTAAGCTTTCTTAACGCTAATGTTATAATAGTCAGATTGCTCTGAAGATGGGAGGTGATATTCTATTAATGTTCACGTTCACACAGTCGGTGATTTTTGCCGGCCGGCTTTCCTGCAACGGCAGTTTAAACTGTATTTCCTTTCTCCTGTAATGTGACTTGATCGCTTTAAACTCTGCACCCCGCTCCGCACACGGAGCTCTGATTAGTCAGCAGGCAGTGCTTTCACTGAGTTTAGCTCTTAGCCTGCAACCTAACCTGGTCACGACCAGGTTAGCTGCTAAGCATAAGTTACCATGGAAATCTAGCCTGCTAAAAAGAGAACCAGCTTCGTACGACCGGAAAGCCGGAGTTTTCCCTGAATTTAGCCGGCTAAGCGAAAATCCTGCTTCGTCGTACAGGGCCCAGGTCTGGAGTTGTGTATTGTTTGTTTTCGTTTTATTAAACTCCATGGACTAAAAATGACTACGGACTCTTACATGGAACGCGTCACAGCAAAGAGCACTTTTTAGCCTCTCAGCAGCTAACTCATAGGGAGTTATTGCCGCTATATGGTGGATTCAATCGAATATTGAGAACATGATTTATGTAAAAATGTTTTACTTACATTTTAAGTTTTTTTTATTTGACGCTTTTTTTTACAGTTTTATGTTTACCTTAAAATTACAAAGAAATATCTTAACGTCTTATAATAGTAATACACTTTTATATTACGAGTTACATATTTAATTACAGATAATACTTTTTGTTTTACGTACATCTGCATGTATTTTCTGAAAGTGCAAAAATACTGTAAATAGTATACAGTAAATTTACTGTAAAAAAAGGAAATAAATGTTATTTGTTGTTGTTGTCAAAATACTTCAAATAATGTAATGTAATATCTGTCATTTTACAGGATTTTGCAAGTTATTTAAAAAAACATGATAATTACTATTAGGGCCGGGACTTTAACGCGTTAATTAAGAGTAATTAAATACCGATTATACTGGAGCACCAACTAACGTGCATGACTTCAGACAACAACAAACCACAGTGAACAATTCAAACATGAACGAAGAAGCTGATGAGACCGCGTTGGTTGGCCCCGTGGATGGGAAATGTTGTTTTAAAAAACGGACGGATGGAAGCGTCGATAAGAGCACGGTGGTGTGCAAATTATGCAAAAAGGAATTCTCATATCACCGCAGCACATCAAGCCTCAAGTATCACCTCAATGCTAAACATATAGCAGCTAGCGTGGAAGCTAGCATGGACGTTAGCCCGACTCCGAGTACAAGGACCCACACCCAACCCACACAAAACTCCCTGGCTCCACTGGATTGCACTCGACTGTAGACCCCTTGGAGTGGTAGAAGATAAGGGGCTGCAAAAACTGTTGGTAAATCAACAAAGTCTGTTATGGCCTCTGAAGCAACAGAGAGATGTTTTCTAATAGTCAGGGTTTTCCAATGTTCTGAATGTACTTGAAAGTATTGTGTTTTACCTAAAAACAAAGTGTTATAGTTTACAGAAGGTCTACCTACCTATAGGCTACCTGAATCTCTGAAATGTACTATATTCCTAAATATGCTATTGCTACACTTTATGGCAAAAATTGCACTTTTCTGTTGGTCTTGGTTAATTACCACCTTGAAAAAAAATAAACAATGTTTTGTTGCTTAAGCTTATGTATTCAGTCATTATTCAATGGTATACTAAAATTCATGTGAAAAAAATTGCTTCTCACTGTTCTCAGGTCAAATATTTATATGCGATTAAAAATGCGATTAATTTCGATTAATTAATTAAAAAGCCTCTAATTAATTTCGATTAATTTTTTTAATCGAGTCCCGGCCCTAATTACTATACAAATGTACAGTTATTTCCTGTAAAATTACGATCTTTTTTTACAGTGCAGTCTTGCCACAGGATTGGACTGGGATCTGTGCACTTGTACAGCCAGTGATGTTTTTATGCAGCACCAATGACAGCGGATCAGTTACAGTTTTTCTCGATTGACACAATGTACTGTGGTAAACTTACTTGTATGCAACACAGACACTGACCAACCACTATGTCTTTGTTGTTTATCTGAAGGACTGAGAAACAAAGAGGTGCAGGTGGAAGGCTAAGGATGTTCAATGAGGCACAGGAAGCAGCAGTTATAAACTGGGTTTTGGCAAACAATGCATCACACTTAGAGAGATCCGAAGTACAGTAACTATGTGCTGAGATGCATGTTGCACAATGTTAGTTTTGAAAAAAATGTGATTTTTTTTTTTCATCAACTAATTTGTATTTCTTCATTTACTGTATATCTGTATACTCAAGCAAT
Organism: Gobionotothen gibberifrons; assembly: GCA_943591055.1. Lineage (NCBI taxonomy): Eukaryota > Metazoa > Chordata > Actinopteri > Perciformes > Nototheniidae > Gobionotothen > Gobionotothen gibberifrons. The sequence continues at coordinate 8,990 of CALSBZ010029026.1, forward strand.
CTTTCTCTGCAGAAACCTCTATGTACAGAGCATAGCCCATAACATATTAAAGTGCTTTAGATGATGCTCAGCAGTGTGTTGTTGGGTGGTCAAACAATCTAGTATTATGAATGAAGTGTGTTATATCTGGTGAAAAAGTTTGCATTTGGTAAATGTTTATGTAGTTTTGAGTGCAGTTCTTCATTTAGTAGGAGAAAGTGCCAGGCCTCAGCAAAGAGAGGATCGTTTTCAGGTTTTGGTGTTTTGTTAGTTTAAGTTTATTTTAGAGGGATTTTCTGTTCTATGACATTAAAAATAAAATGTTTGTTACATTCAAGACTGTGTCTCTGGGTCGTGCATTTGGGTTCTCCAGTTTGTGTCGAGGTCGTGACACCTTTTCAACTACAGCACGTCTCTAAAATGGCTTGGCAGAAGAAATGGCTTCATATTCTTTGTGTTTTGTTACCGCCACTGTTTTAAAAATGCAATCTCCATGTTTTTGTATATTAATATCGATTGTTTTATGGATGAAAATATTTATCATTTAGCTAGCACAAGAAAATACATGGTCTTGATACCGTTCAACAATTAAGAATACGTTGTTAAAATGTATTGTTTTCTGTCTCCCTGCAGTTATTGGTGAGCTTTAAAATTGTGTCAAGAATTTCTGGTAATCTGTAAATTACCAGCATGACATGAAGTATATATAATAAATAGTTTTACAGTTACAATACTGAAACTGTAACTTACAATTATTGCATTAAAGTTTCTATTTTACAATTGAAACACTATTACCGTAAACAAAAATACAGTACTTTTTAAATGGCAGTGTTTTATTTTATAGTTAAAATACTATTACCGTAAACAAAAATACAATGCTTGGAAATTACTGTTTTATTTTACAGCTATAACTACTGCTGTAACAAAAAATTAAGTAATTAAATATTACTGTGTTTCATTTTAAAGTTAAAACACTATTACCGTAAACACAAATACTGTACTTGGAAGTTACTTTGTTTCATTTTACACTGTTAGTGTAAATAAAAACTTGTAAATACTGTGATTACCTTTACGGTATTGAACTGGCAGCAATTGACTAGTTACTTACTGTAATTCATCTTACATTATTTAACTGGCAGCAATTGACAAGTTACTTACTGTAAAATACAGTAAGTAACTTGTCAATTGCTGCCTGTTAAATACTATGAATTTCACGGTACGTTTCTTACAGTGCAGGTAAAACTCATGCTGAATTCCTGCGATATTATTTTAGGAGACTTTAACATCAACTGGAATGATAAACAAAATAGCAAAAACTTAAAACGGATCACGGATAAACACAACTTAATACAACTAATGGATCAACCGACTAGAATAACCAAAACCTCCAAGACTATGATATATTTAGTATTTACAAACAAAGCTGACAGAATAAAAAAAAACAAGCTAAAAGCAATTGGTTTTGATGAACTATCGGTGAGCTGGATGCAATCCTACCTGGAGGGGAGAGAACAGATGGTGGAGGTAAACGGTACTCTGTCCCCCCCCCTCCCAGTGAGCTGTGGTGTTCCACAAGGAAGCATATTAGGTCCGTTACTGTTCCTAATTTATGCAAATGACATGTCATCAGCATGTGACTGCAACTTGTTCCTGTTCGCGGACGACTCAGCCCTGCTGGTCTCTGACAGGAGCAGATTGCAGATTGAAAAAACCCTCAGCTCCGAGCTCGGCAGAATCTGCACCTGGCTCGCCGATAACAAACTGTCATTACACCTGGGTAAAACAGAGTCCATTCTCTTCGGTTCAAAACATAATCTCAGCAAATCCGACGACTTCTCAGTTGCAGTGGGTGACATTATTGTCACAAGTAAGAAGGAAATTACATACCTAGGATCTATTCTTGAGGCAAACCTCTCCTGTGACAAAATGGCATCCAATGTAATAAAAAAAGTCAATCAAAGAACTAGATTCCTATACCGGATCTCCTCTCTGGTAAACAAAAACACCCTGAAGACTCTGGCAGGAGCACTCATTCAAGGGTACTATGACTATGCTTGCACGTCATGGTACCTTAGCACCTCTAAGGCGCTAAAAATAAAACTTCAAACATCACAAAATAAACTGGTCAGACTACTGCTTGACCTTTCAGCTAGAACCCACCTCACCTCTGCCCACTTTGACAACCTAGGATGGCTTAGAGTAGACGACAGAGTACAGCTACTTGCAATGGGCCTGGTCTACAAGATCCACTACACCTCTATGGTACCCATGTACATGTCGAAATTCTTCCCAAAGGTCAAGGAATACCATGATCATAACACCAGAGGGAGCTCCACAAATCATGTAAAGCCCAGATTTGGCACAAAAAAGGGGGAATACACATTTCGCAATTATGCCACATCAAGGTGGAACGCTCTTCCCACAACTGTAAAGGAAAGTAAAACTATACTTACCTTCAAAACCTCTCTTAAAGAGCACCTTCGGGGGAGAGCATTGCAAAACTGGCCCCGGTAAAGGTACAAATCTCAACCTGTCGTACAATGGACAGCTTCCCCTCCCCATCTATGTATATACTCGCATTTTAGACTCTGTTACTAACTGTATATCTGTGGACTTGGTATGTCTTAAATGTCCGGTTAGAATGTATTAGAACGGAATCTAAAATGAAAATTGTAAATAAGCCATCTGTATGTAAAAAACCACCTGTATGTACATTGTAAATAAGCCATCTGTATGTCAAATATGTCTTATATGTCTTAAATGATATGATGAATTGGAAATGGGGGACCCTGATGTAAACAAGACGAAAGTCTTTCTCTGGTCTGCATCCCCGTAACAATTGTATGTTTTGAGCTGTACTGTACTGTACCCAATATACAAGCTGTTAATAAACTTTTCAATCAATCAATCAATCAACAGTTAAAACCTACAACTTCCTGACTGCTCTTACTGACCATAATCTTGTTATTTTTGCCAGGAAACTCACAAAAAAAAGGTTCATGGCCACACCTAAAACCCTTGGGTTCACGCTTCATCCCCAAAAACCTGCAACAGCGTTTTATGGATGCAGTGGGTAGTCTGCCCTGCCTCACGCAGTGCAACACATCTCCTTCTCTATGCGAAGGAGATGTGTTGCACCGCGTGAGGCAAATGGTGGTCACACCAGATACTGACTGGTTTTCGGACCCCCCCAGACCCCCCCAATAAAGCAAAAATGCACGTTTCAGAGTGGCCTTTTATTGTGGCCAGCCTAAGGCACACCTGTGCAATAATCATGCTGTCTAATCAGCATCTTGATATGCCATACCTGTGAGGTGGGATGGATTATCTCGGCAAAGGAGAAGTGCTCACTATCACAGATTTCTTCAGATTTGTGAACAATATTTGAGAGAAATGGTTATTTTGTAAAGAAACAAGAAAATGTTTTAGATCTTTGAGTTCATCTCATGAAAAATGGGAGCAAAAACAAAAGTTTTGCATTTATATTTTTGTTCAGTGTATATACCCACATGACAGCTAAGGTCAGAAGAGCTTTATTTAACAGCTGGTCTTATGTCTGTGACCCCTCCTGTTGTTAAAGGTCACATGTCATGGCCATTTCCACTGATCATAATTCCATTGTTGAGGTATACTAAATTGGAAAAATACTGTGCAATTTTCAAACTCACATTGGTTTCGCATACAGCATCTCTGTAAAGTATGTGTATTCACTCTCTGTCCTAAATGGCTCGTTGGAGCTCTTGCCCCCCTCCCTGTGAGCCCAGTGTGCTCCGATTGGTCAGCTCGGCCACTCTGTTCTGCTCCGCCCATGTCTAACAGTGCTTTTTTCGGCTCGCTCTGAGCGGAACATCAGGCGTCGGCACAGCCGTATATTTTATACGCTAACTAACCGAACTGTACCTACAACTGTTGTTATAGAAGAGTAAGTTATTTTTACCTGTAATAAACTACTACTGTTTGATGAAAAATCAAATCATGCTTTGCTATATATGAATGATATGTTATAGGAGCAAATAATTCAGGGAAGAAAGGCTACTAAGTATTTCCATCAAACTTTATTTTAGAAATGTACAAAATGAACATGTGTAAATATACATATATACACTGTCTATCAATCCATTCCTCCCCTTATAGGCGTTTTCGGCATCTTGCCTATCGTAGCTTTGTAAGCTGCTGCCGGGGCTTTTTAGGACGAGGCATTAGAGTGGTCATCCCGTGTGTGTGTGTTGTCCGCCAGATACGCCAAGAGTTTCCTGATCTGGCAGGATGAAATCAAATGTAAATCACAAAATATTAGAGAAACTTAGTTGTTTTAGATTCGTTAGTAGTAGTTGTGGTAGGAGTGTGTATCTATCTAATCAACGCAGTTAGCTTGCCAGCTAATATGCTAACCTACGTTTGCTAGTTATTCAGTGTAATATGCCAACCTACTATGAACAACAGCTAGTCTAGGCTTGCAGAACATGTTTACAATTGCAATCTTATATGGGTAGTCTGCTACGTTCAGTCATTCATTGTAGCTGGCATGAAAACACATTTTTTTTCACTAGCATGTCAAGCTCTAGGTAGCCTTCTTGTTTAGCTATGTAGCATACATGCTATGAACGGTAGCTCACACGCCAGGAACGCCAACTATAATGTACTGACCGTACGGTAAATCACCCGGAGTATACTGTCTATGAGTATTTTGTGTGTGATTGCAGACATTCTCCTGCTATGAGATACATGTAAGGCATCTGCTGACATTGGAGTTGATATATGGAAACGCTAACAACTTACTTAGCCCTGTTAGCACTGTGTCAATGGCTTAGCAGCCAGAAAAATGTTTACCCATTTACACAGTCGTGGTAAATATACCTTGTTTGTTTTAAACATCATAAATACACAAACAACAATGAATACTTACAGGTTGTGTACCCGAATCTCCCGCTGGTCCAAACAAAGTAGGAACAGCATCGTCCTTCAGTGTCCTACGCTGTGCATATCCGGTATGAATCGCTCCATGGTTTGTGAAGCTATGCTCCGTGAAATGCCGCACACACAGTACAATACAGGCTCGAACATCTGAAGGAACAGTGTTAAAAAGGAATGTCAACCACTGACTTCGTCGTGGTTCTGCCCTCGGTAAGGCATGCATTGAAAATTTCCCTTCACAAGACAGGAAACAGACCCTTGTTGGCAAGACTGGATACAGTTTTGAACTGAACCTGAGATTCCAACAGTATATATGCTATGCTGGCAGAGGGTGCGGCCATAGCTCTGGGCGTGGCTACTGGGTGCTCCTACGACACAGTACTCAGGAAGTAAACAATGGACAATGACATATCTCCAACGAGCCGTTTTGGGGAGGTATTTTCTTTTTTAGAGTTTTTTTTTACTCACTACAGGGTGTACTTTGAGGGTTTTGACTCTGCACACCGTTTACATGCATAAAAACCTTCATAACACACAAGGGGAAAAGCATGACATGTGTCCTTTAATTGATAAGCCTGAAACATGCACTTGTCAAGGTTCAGAGGCACATTTTGCAAATATGGCAGTAGCCATCGATCATCTTAAGATAAGATATACTTTATTGATCCCAAGTTGGAAACATTTGCGTTACATCAGCATGTGTAACAGTTGTAAATATGCAGTGGTGTTTATTTGTAAATCATTTAGTATAATCACACAAATTCTGTGTTTTATATTTAATAATTCTGTGTTCTTTATTTATTGAATGTTCAATACCTGACAAGGTCGAAGATGAAAAACTTGTGTCGCAGGTTCCTCAACAGTGCATTACAAGACATGTGTGTATACCTCCACCATTAAACTGTCGTATTCTGCACGTTTATTATACTATCTACATACATCTTATAAGAGTATAATACATATAATATCAGTTAAAATAAGTGCTTAAACATACAGTAGTTGATATTGCAGGAAAGCAATATATTAGTACTTTGTCAGGCTTAATATTTATACCCCCAAAGCTTTTCTCTTATTCAAAAAATGACCTAAACCTAAAGTATTCTTTAATGTTTAAATAAAGCCTTATTAGTTTGTCTGTCTGTGTCCTATTAATATCTAATAATAAAAATAATACATTTCAATAACGTGCTTTAACCACCAGGTGTCCCTTTCTATCAGCTGTGCGCCGTTATGGTGTAAATATACCAATATACCGATTGGATCAAATATAAAAGTCAGCCGAATTAGTATTGATACTACAAGGAGACTTATATTGTGAAGAGAAATTGAAGATTTTGTTTAAATATATTTATGATCCACGTCACATATTCAGTTTCGGCGGCAGTTGTTCCTGTTTGTCTAGAAGTCTTCTCATCAGGGCTCTATAAATAGCGAACTACGGCAGATATGTAATATTTAATGCAGCCGAACCGTGTATTACAATGCCGTTATGTGATGACCTCCAAAGAGAAAAGCAAGCAAACTCGGAATAAAGTATTATTTTATTTTTAAAAACTGTTTTTGGATTTCACATCAACAGGAAGTCCGGTTAACTAAAATGTCCGTGCGGAACAATACCCCAACCCATAGATCCGTGGGTGAATAATGTCGATCACCACATTACACACATACCTTCACATTTACATTTAAATTTACATTAAAGTATTTCGTGAGGCCTTCTAAAATGTTTTTAAATATAATTAGGGTTGTAGTTGAAGAGTTTGTACATTATTGCGTTGCCTGGCAACCACACACATGGATTAACATCGATTTAATACATAAATGTAGCCTTTGTTTCTGCTAAAAGAGGTGTCAACCAGCTGGGGCAACAAGAAAATCGGCGAAATCGAGTGCGACTATTAAAAAATAAATAATTATTATATTAATATTGACAATAACAACCGACCGTCGGGGAGCGTTCTCATGGCGTCTATTATCAACGCTATGGGAGGTCTATGAAGGTATATGGGACTTCCTGCCCGTTGAACACTGACGCCCAAGGGGTACCCTGTGCGTAATAGAGTGACGGGGAGGGGCCCTGACCGTTCGTCAACATGTTGACGGGTTGGGAGTGAGAACGTGTTGGCAAAATAGCCATTGTACAGTCTTCAATTAACTATTATTAGAGAATAACGAGTAATGAATATACTTTATTACTCGTTTCCATTCATGTCAATTGCAGATAAATATTTAGTCTTCTCAAGCACCAACTATCAAATATCTCTCCTGATTGTTGGCACTTGACAATCACCTTTCCCTGAATTTTACACAGGTGTAACTAAAGTCTGATTTAAGGGTTGTTTATATTTCACATCATTCATCAGAATCTGCAAAGTAACCCAAATAAATGTAGTGGAGTAAAAATACCAGGTTAACCTCTGAATTGTAGTGGAGTAGAATTACAAAGTAACAATGAGCTGTCATGGGTATATATTAATGCTGCCCATTATGGATACAAGCAATTTTCACCCATTTAGTAATTACATGTTTTAAATGTGTACACACCAATGTGTTTCCTTTCGCCTAAACCTCCAGGACTGTACACAGTTTAATACTGTCAACTTATAATTTTGGGAAAAACGAAAACGTGTTTTAAAACTACAATTCCCAGTAGAGACGTCCCATAGAGAACATGTTGCGAAACACAATAGCCAGCATGTGTAGTTCTGGGGGGGCGTTCGAGGTGTCAATCATCCAAATCAACCAATGGGTTCCAGAGATAGGATCCTGCGTAGTATAAATAATGCCAGCAGCGGCTATTTTATGCACATGATGCAGCAGCACCAGCACCACAGCTGCAACACAGCGACGAACACAGCAAACAGAGAACACAGAGATGACAGAGACAACAGCAGGCAACAGAACATAATATTACAAGGACAAGGACAAGGATTTATTTGCTTTTAGGACTTATTTGAGCAAATAATAGCACCCAGAAAGAGGCTGTATAAGCTTGAAGACGCCGTGGAAATGGTGTTCACTGACTCTCCGTCAGAAGATGAGGATCTACTTCAGCCACAATCAGACCCTGATTATGAACTTCGGGAAAGGTATGTACTCTCTCTGTTTGTATCTATTAGTTGTGTATTTGGTGTAATCTATAGTAATTCCACACTCGCAAAATACAAGATGGACACCGCTTTGTTGATCTCGCGTAATCGTTCTGTGAGAGACGAAAAACAATGGGAAGATCGTGTTCGTGACTATAACACGGCAGTATATAAAAAAAGCTGTATTGTATATATCAACCCAGTGAATGAAGGTACAGTTTATTTTAATACGTTTTGTTTACAGACATGGGTAGCATATGACAACATCCGGGACTACCATAAATGATAACTGCCGTGAAGTATTTCCAGTATTATTAAAGTAATGAATTATAGCCGTTAAAATGCAATAAATGAAAAGTCATGAAAGATATTAAATATAAAACACAGAATTTGTGTGATTATACTAAATGATTTACAAATAAACACCACTGTATATTTACCACCGTTACACATGCTGATGTAACTGTGAGAATGGATCTGCGGTGAGCATGTCAACGGGCACTGCATCAATGGGATGCCCTGCCTGTTGAAAACTGACTTTCAAGGGGTACCCTGTGCGTAATAGTGTGACGGGGAGGGGCCCTGATCGACCGTCAACATGTGACGGGTTGGGAGTGAGAACGTGTTGATATATCAACCCAGTCTATATAAACATATATATATACTGTTATTTCACACACGCTAAATGGATGCTATCAATACATTAATTGTATTTCATGACTATAACACGACAGTATATAAATAAAGCTGTATTGTATATATCAACCCAGTCTATATATATGTATATATATATATGTATATGTATATATATATATATATATATATATATATATATATATATATATGTGTGTGTGTATATACTGTTATTTCACACACGCTAAATGGAGGAATTATTTCTGATTTGAGTTACATTTTTGAAAGAATAAGCCAGTGAAGCAATCTATTTGTTTTTTCCATATTTGTTTTCACAGTGATGAAGATGAGTATCAAATGGCTTCTGGATCACAGCCATCAACATCTGCCTCATCCGAGCTACGACGTGCATCAGATCAGCATACAGTTGCCCCAGAGCCATCAACATCCAAGCTACGCCGTCGGACGTCTGCACCAGTACTAACTCAGCCTCCCTCTGCATCTTCTGATTCTGAACCATGGTCCCTCAATGTTACACTTTGCAGTGGTGAACAGCTTCCTTCTCCACAAGGAGCTGCACAAGATGAGGGGTGACCCCGGCAGGACGAAGCCACACACCCAGAAGTCCTTCAGGGAGCAGCTTGCTGCAGACATGAGGGGTGAAGTCCCTGCAGCACCACTACCACTCCCCCCATCATCACTCGTATGCATTTCCAAGTATTATGAGGAAGATGCCACTGCATTCAGGAGGTACTGCAGGAGGTGCTCTGATGCTGGCAACAAAACGGTGAAGACACCTATCTACTGTGTCGGCGTGAGAGGACGCTGGCGCTGACTGTTCGCCGCTTCTCTGT
>CALSBZ010029052.1:0-13123 GCA_943591055.1 Gobionotothen gibberifrons
CAGTGTAGTGTAGCTGCTTGAAGAGCATTTGAACATATAGTCTTTATTAGGGCCGGGACTCGATTAAAAAAATTAATCTAATTAATTAGAGGCTTTGTAATTAATTAATCGAAATTAATCGCATTTTTAATCACATATAAATAAAGCTGCTGGATTCTTTTTGTCACTTTTTGGGCGATTTTTTCGGTTTTAACGATTAATTTGCATTTTTACTTTCCTACGGTTTGTGAAATGGCTGAACCGAAAAATCGCGTTTAAAAACAATTTCTAGACTCCGCAGATTTGTTTTGCTTTAAGGGACTCCGTAGCTTCTCTCACAGTTCGTTCATGTCGCTGCAGCGGCTCCCCCGTGCTCCCCGCATCCATTTTCGGGTTCTTCACAGCGCCTCTCATTTTCTCTTCAGACATCATAGAAGCCGTTTTTGTTCTTGTTCCTTCTGTGGAACCTCCCGCCACCTCTTTGTCTTTACCATCCATCTTCTTTACAGCTTTTCCTGCCGTTTCTCCGTTTTTTTCCGCTGCTCTCAGCTCCTCCGTTTCCACTTCCCCATTCTTCTCCGTCTCAAACATTCCTGACATTCCAGAACGCACGTTTTTATTCTCCGTGTTTTACACCAAACTGTCCATCCAAAGATTGTCTGAAGTCATGCACGTTAGTTGGTGCTCCAGTATAATCGGTACGCCTGAAACTCATCCAGTGAGAAACATTCAGCTGTGCAAAAATAAGTGCGATTAAAATGCGTTAATTTTTTTAACGCGTTAATTTTTGTGTAATTAATTAATCTTAATTAACGCGTTAAAGTCCCGTCCCTAGTCTTTATATATTAAATAATCATAATAATAATGTAAATGTTTACATTGTGGTGACCACCTATTAACACTGGGACATAATTCATACACGGAACTAAGGGGTAGGGGTTATTGTTCCCACACGGACATTGTACGTGTTCACTGTATATACTGTGTCCTCCTCTCTCTCTCTTTCTTCTCTTCTCGGGCTGCGACCCGATGACACCTGCTTTGCTGCTGCTCAATAAAGCCAGCTTTGTTCATCAATTGCACCGCCTCATGACTCCATATCCTTCGGCACTACACTGGTGACCCTGACACGTCTCGAAGTTTCCGGGACGGAGCCGAACACGGCAAAAGGAACTCTGGTTCCTTTCTCGAAATGCCGGGGATTTTTGGAATCGTCCGTGGCTGCTGCTGGCACACGGACCGGGGCTCGGTGCGTGCCCCGCAGAAGAGCTGGGGACGTGGCTCAACGTTCCCGCATCAACCTCCCATCCAGCAGGGAGACGATGCACGACCCTCTGGGTCGACCAGCAAACAGACTGCTACCTCGTGGGTCTGTTTCTCCGGGCCGTGCGGCTGCACGTCCCGCTAGCGGCTTGCCACGTGGGGCTAACGACGGCTAGCAGCTACACATGGCTGCGCTAGCTGGACCACGTGGAGCTAACAGCTAACAGCGGCAGCTAACAGCTAACAGCGGCTAACAGCATCGACAGCTAACAGCTAACAACGGCTAACAGCGACAGCTAACGGCTAACAATGGCTAACAGCAACGACAGCTAACAGCTAACGGAGCATCTAACCAGTTAACATCTGATTGTTAACGATGTTTTGTTCCCCCGGTGACGGAGAGGAGGTCCGACCAGCCGGTTGACCTCGTGTGGACACTCTCACCTTTTTCACCACATCGACGGCGGTTCCAGACGCCACACTCGTTTACATTAACGCCTGGGTGGTGCACTGCTGGACCCCGTCTCGCCTTGGCGGTTTCGGACGTTGCCCATGCCTGCATCGGCCCGTGGGTGGCGCGCTCCGGGATCCTGCCTGGCCTCTCCTCTAACCGCGGCTCACGGTTCGCCTCAACGGTTCCAGACGCCACTCACGTTTGCATTAACGCCTGGGTGGTGCACTACTGGACCCCGGCTCGCCTCGACAGTTCCGGACGTCACCCATGCCTGCATCGGCCCATGGGTGGCGCGCTCCGGGACCCTGTCTGGCCTCTCATCTGTCCACGGCTCCTTCCTCCTGCGGAGACTGCTCCTGCCTCCCAGGGGATACCTCGGCTCCTGCTCCTGCTGCGGCCGGGCAGCGCTCCCTCCTGCTGGGGACCACCGGGTTATTTTTGCCCTCGTTGGGGCTCCTACCCTCTCCTGCGGCCCCCTTCCGACGGCCCGTTCCATGGCACACCCCTCACCAGCAACCTCGCCCTCCTCAGCCCCTGTGGTGCTTCCTCCCGGACGCGAGGATTTTTCGCCTTGTCTGAATTCTGGGGGGGCTTGTGTGGTGACCACCTATTAACACTGGGACATAATTCATACACGGAACTAAGGGGTAGGGGTTATTGTTCCCACACGGACATTGTACGTGTTCACTGTATATACTGTGTCCTCCTCTCTCTCTCTTTCTTCTCTTCTCGGGCTGCGACCCGATGACACCTGCTTTGCTGCTGCTCAATAAAGCCAGCTTTGTTCATCAATTGCACCGCCTCATGACTCCATATCCTTCGGCACTACAACATTACATTAAACCATGCATTTTGTAATGTCAGCATTTCATTTAGAAGAAAAGTAGTTAGTTAGTTATTTTCATGTCGATGGACACTGAATAATATTTTTGAATAGAGGATTCATAATATTGTTTGCCGAGAACAAAATTAACGATCAAGCAGCATTTTAAATTCTAAATATCCCTGCAAATATAGCAATGACATTTCTGCTTCTATCTTTGCAAAACGAGTAAACAGTCACATTTGATCTTGATATGGGATCAATGTGTGTAGTCTTTAATATTAAACATGATCGCTGGTAGATAGCCACAGAAGTCGTATCACAGTTTAATCTGAGCGGATCACTGTTTATCACAGCTCTCCACGCTGCTCCTGGGCGGAGCAGCTGAAGACTTCTCCACGCTGCTTTCAAACTGTGAGTAAACAACGTGGTGTGTGTTAGTCGTATCTTGGCTCTCTGTTCGGTCAAATATTAAAGCTACATGTGCGCCTGCGTTTCGGAGAGTTTGTGTGTGTGTTCCTGCCAGTAATTAGCCGTGTCTCGGCTCGCTGTACGGGTAAATATTGAAGCTAAATGACACAACAACTACATGTCCCACAATGCATTTCGTAATGTGACTCGCGCTGCTTGCGCACTGTCTTAATCTCAGCCATATTTTAACCGCCGGCCGACAGGGGGCGAAAGAGACGAGTGAGCGATACAGGGAGAGAAACACAGAAGAAGAGATGAGAGCGCAGCAGAGAGAAGCGGAGAGGATATCTGTATAGTTCAATGTTCATTGACAATACATATTGAATTGTACTTTCTTTATTTGATTGGCAGTCAGTTGTTGATTACATGCAGACGTTGATAAAGCTACAGGCTACTTCAATATCACACTAATTCATGAAGCAACTTAGACATTTTGATGTTCCGGACCTTTGCATGAGGACATTTTCTTATTCTTTGTCATGTTCTCAGTTCTTATTACTTTATTAAGGCCTGCTTCATAATGTACTGTATCTAAATGTGTGTTCTCTCTTACAGACAGATTTCAAAGAGGAAAAGGAAGTGTCACGAAGAAACTTGCATTTCATTTGATGTTATAATTTGTATGCATGCATATCTGTTGTATACTGTATGTTTATACTTGAAAAAATAAAAATATTTCAGCATCTGAAGTAACTTTTATATACATTTGGGTGAGTAAATGAGAAAATGTAAAATGCGCTGTCCCACGGTAATTCAGAAGGCTCACAGGTCACATTCCGAACATTATTAATAATAAATAAAGTCGTAATGTTACGAGAATAAAGTCATAGTTACGAGATTAAAGTCGTAGTTTCATAAGTGACTTGAGAAGGAGACAACAGCAGCGTCCAGCAATACAATGAGGAATGTGGAGCATCTTGTGAAGCAGTACTTTAGTTTAGGCTTCTCAAATAACTAAATAGTTGATCTTTTGGCACATCAGCATCAGATTATCATAAGTATTAGAACTTTGAATAGGTTGTGCAAGAAACTATGTCTATTTTATTTCGAAGAAAGAACCAAACGGATTTGGAGGAGATTGTCTCCTTTCAGCTAACCAGGAAGTGTTTTAGCACACCACGTGACGCATCTGAACGAATCACGTTCGACAACAGAAATGTTGTCGAACCCTTGTTCACAGGTCTCACTCATGGTCTCACTGCTTTCACACCGATTTGCATACTGTGTAGAGTGAGCGATTAGTTTATTCCCTCAGACGCAATTCAGGGGGGGAGGGGTGGAGAAAGTGTTCTCAAAGCTGGTAAAGGTGCAGCTAGTTTGAATGACTTTGTATACTGCAGGGAAGCTTGTGAATTTACTCCAGGTGGAACTAAAGTCTGATTTAAGACTTGGTTATATTTCACATCATTCATCCACATCTGTGAAGTAACTAAAGGTATTAAATACCATTTACCTCTGAACTGTAGAGGAGTACAATAACAAAGTAGCAAAACATTGAAATACTTAAAGTAAAGTCAAAAAATCTCTTTTTATCACTCCATAAATCAGAAAACACTGTCAACAGTATGATTTGCCTAATGTGGGACAGTCCTAAAAAGGGGCATGGATTGTGCAAGAGCAATGGTTATTTACAGGGCTTTAGTCTTAATGCATTATTTTAGATATTTAAGGTGAAGGGTAAATTATATTAAATAATTGGGGGTATGTGGGGCGTAATTGGGGGTAATTGGGGGGCTCTGTTCAAATGGTATGACAAAGTCAGGGATAATGTTAGGGATACATGTCTGAGTTTAAAAAATGGCAATTAATTTAAGCCCAAATATTCATAGTAATTTAATAAATCCTTCCAACACACGTTGTAAAAAATAGCCTAAATTAAGAAATTATTTCAATAGGTCAGTAAAAAAAAGTCGAATATGCATAAATCTGTTTTATTATACATCCATGGTTAGAACGACTCCATTTCCGCATTCCAGCTGTTCACATTCCTGGATTCACGTCTTTCTCTTCCGACATTCCAGGCCTTCCAGCCAGGCCTTGGGACACACACGCTGTAGTACATATGCCGGGCCTGTAAGTGGCGCTGTAACTCCCTCCACAAAAGCAGCGAAGAAGCATAGTTGTCATGGTTGCCCTTTTGTTTATTCTCCACGTTGGGGGCAGAGTTTTTCGCCAGTCAATGTGTATTAAAGTTGAAATCTTCCGGACAAAATTATAAAAGTGCCGGTCAAAGGTCTTCTTTGTTATTTATTGAGCTTTAAAACAAATGAATAACGACTCTATAGGCCTATAATATATAAAATACACGGAGCCTCTCTTTTTCCTCCCTCTCTTCGGGCAGCTGTCTCATGCAGCAGCTTATCCAGTAATGAGTGACCCGGCCGACAGTACAAATAAACATATTTATAACTAGTTTAGGTAGTGAATATGAGGAGAAGAGGCGTGTGGATATAAGCAATTAATGTAACATGTCGAAATCTGTTTTACGCGGTTTTACGCGATGTCACAACGGACTATTTTTCTTAGCGGATGCATGTCAATTTATATCAATACATACAACTATTTTTTAAATCAATAAAAACATTTTCTAAATCCATAAAAGCATTTCAATTAATATTTTGTTGAGAATTTGGCCATGTAATAAACGGGATAATTTGCAGCGACTTGTTCCTTATGGGGAAGACCCTTCATGCTGAGCAAGATCCCTCCGCTACACCGTCGAGGCTCCATTAAAAATATACCTATTTGTAGTGAGTTACTGACGTTCATATTGAGTTTAAGATGATGCTTAATTTAGGATTAAAAATCGAGAGCCGGGCTGCATTTCCTCCCGTTCTTTTTTTTCGACTACAGTACATTAAGTTCCGCTGACCGCTAGGGTTGGGTATTGTTTGAATTTCCACGATTCCGATTCCGATTCTACTTTTCGATTCCGGTTCTTAACGGTTCTCAATTCCGATTCTTTGATGGGCAGGGTAAAAAAATGATACATGCTTCTTCCACCAAAAAAACTTTTACACAGGTTAGTTTACAGTAATATTCACATTAATCAGTCTGTTTATATTCACTGCTATGTAACTGTAACCTGAGAACCACTGAAGCTACAACAGTGCAACAGTCCAACTTTTAAAGGAAACCCCCCCCCATTTAAAAACAGTTCTTGTTGAGAAAAACAAGCATATCTGCCTCTCAGGCATACCGGGAAGAAATGTTTGAACATTTTAAAGTAAAATGCTTCAATCTGGTGCACTTTAAGCAGAATTACTAGATACTAGATCTAGGGGGTACAACTCTAAACACCCATAAGAAAAAGATCGGTTTACATTTTAATAATTAAATAAGTATGGGAACATAACCAATAACCTACCATAGCCAATAACAAATACATGTAACGTATTTTATTTTTGTTGTTCATTCATATCTTATTTTACTATTTTAGTTATGCATATTTTTTTATCTCTCCAGTTTAAAACGATATGTCTGGTTTAGTATACATTGGAATGATTTCAAACCTGTTTTATCCCAATAATTATGAGAGCCTTGGAAATATGTGTTTACATAAATTGTGATCAAAACGTTTGAGACCCACTGAGATAACTTAGACTAAAGTGAACTATCTAAACACTCAAGAGTCCTTTACCTCACTGAGCTGTAGTTAGTCTGTCTGGAGAGGACTCTCCCTCCACATCATTAGAAACATATTCTTCTTCCGTTAGAGCAGCTAGCACCAGATGCTAATAACAACACGCTCACTCGCACTTTGGCTGTGAGCTGCGGGTGCCAGATAAGCCAACATCCCCCATTTTCATCACTTACAGCGCCCATCGTACAGGGCAAATGAAAAGTGTAACCGGGATGAAAAGGGTGTTACATTTACTTAATTATGAATGTTGTTACATCAAGGCCAAAAATTAGGATGAGCACCAACGGTAAAAACATTTTGTTCCCCTCCCAGAGCTGTCAGCACAGCGCCTCCACAGATCTGGCGCCCTGGTCTCAGGTTACGCTGTAGGAAGTGTAGGTACAACGCTACATTTCCCGCCCCGCCGCAGTCATACAGTAGGCTACGGAGAGCAGCGAGAAACATTTCCTCAGGCATCGAAAAGCGGAACCGAAATTCACATTTCTAAATGATGCCGTTGGAATCGAAATGTTGGAACCGGTTCCGAACCGGAACCGGTTCTCGGTACCCAACCCTACTGACCGCTGTACATCCAGCGTACTGTACAGTATCAGACTTTATTTCACATGAGCACCAGTGTGGAACCCCACTGCACCCCCTGGTGGATCAATGATCCATTGCAGCTGGCTTCATTATAATTACATTTATTTAAAACGGGGGCGGTCTCAAGTCAAGCTGGAGGCTTTCCCTTGAGCGAGGGCAGACCACTTACCAATCACTGCCCTCGCGTTTCAAACTGTCCGAAAGTAAGTGCTTCATCTGTAACGATCAACTATAATGTAATGTGTGCGAGGGAATCAACCGTTTAAGAGCACGATGTCGACATCAGCAAACATGTTTTCACTGTAGCTCCAACGACATTATTTTCGGCAATTAAGTACGTCAAACAACATTTAAGATTAAACGTGTTACAGCTTCATAGATCGACATGTCTGATAGGTGGTAACAGTCATTTCTCTGTCCCCGTCAGTGCAGCAGACCGACGGAGACGAGATGACGGAGTGTGTTGAAGCGGCCTATGAACAACTACAATCCCCGGTTCAGGTGGCGACTGGTGCGCTAACGGAGCTCCAGGAGGGAAAACCTTTGCGACGCTGAGGTTCGGCTGATTTGCAAAGGTATGCTAACATGGACATGTGTTGTCTGCCACATGGTCGGCTTTTAGCTTGAAAAATATACGATGGTGCATATTAGCGTTAGCATAGCCGATCTCCATTTAGAAAACACGCATTTTAAAAGGTTTTTCACCTGCCGTCTTGTCTGCAGACTTGTCAAAGCATTAATTCATGGTTTTGACTAACCGGTATCAGTATGTTGTTACTTCGGCATCATTTTGAAACGTGTATTACAATGAAATCACGGTCAAATATGTTCATTTTGTTGTAGTTTTAGCCCCCTTGCCAGCGATTCTCTCTAGTTTAGCATACTCAGCCCGACTCAGCCTGGTTGTTGGCCCGCTAAGAACCTCAATTTTATGGGGCCAGAAAAACTGTTACCGCTAGCCGGTACTACGCCAAGTGGAACGGCACGCTTAAACCGCGCTGTAGTGGAAATGTGCCATTATTGTAAATCACCTCCGCAGCCGCATCTCCCCTGGGCATGTAGACATGCCTATTTTCTTAAAATAGCTGCTTCCTGTTACATATTGTGATCTCTGTACCTTTTTAATAATCTATCCTATACAACACATTTAAATTGCCTTTAAGAACGAGACATTATAGGTCAGCGTTATGTCGGCTCATATAGGCAGTTTTTTTATTGATTTGAATTTTTATAAAAGATACGTCAATTCGATTAATCTTCTTTTGTTGGGGTCGAATGTAAATGTCCCTTCAAATTCCCATCCATAGTGCATTTCACTGCCAGGAATATTCAAATATATGAATGTTTTCAACCCCTTTGGCAGCATCATTTTGGACCCATTTTATATCCCTCATGCCAGGTCGTGGAAAAACCAAATTCATCTTGATTTGATATCTGCCGTTGCTACAGCAAGGTTATTTCGGCTATAAAGTGTGTTTAAAAACAAATAAGATATAATGTGTTACAGCTCCAAAGAGTGACATGTCTGGTTATTCATAATATTAACAGTTGCCTCTCTCTGAAACTCAAACTGGCTTATTTCTTTTGTTATGCTTTTTACCATATTAGGCTGCAGGTATGTCAGCTACTTTGTATTTGATTGTATTAGAATATCGTGGAAAAGTTGAATAATTTCAGTAATTCTATTTGAAGAGTGAAACTTATATTTTATGTAGCTGCATTAGACACAACATTTGTTATTTAAAGCGTTTATTTGTTTTAATCTGGATGACTACAGTTTACACCTTTTATAACCCAAAATTCAGTATCACATAATTAGAACATTTCACTAGACACATTTCTAGACAAATTACTAGAAAAATCTTTGATTTTGAATGTCAAATGTGAAGTTTTCTGTTGCCTCAAAAATGCACTTCTCGTAACTCAAGAATAGATGTGAAAGTTATTAAAAAGGTTAAAATCCATTTATATACAAAAGGGGTGTCCTATCTAGTAAAAGCATCATATTTTGGTACTTACCTCACTTTTACCTCATCAACAAAGTTTACATAAGTCCTGTTTAATAATTAAATCTCTCTTCCATCAGGTTCAAACAACTATTACAAAGTTATTTTGTTCAGAGAAGACTTGCCGTTTTAAATAAATCACAAATGGATCCTGACTTCTGAGATTCTGAAATGACCCTTTAATCACTCATTTTAACCATAAATCCTAATGCTCTTTTTTTCTGATTTACAGACATCTGACATTGCACAGCAACGAATGAGAATGTGTCTGGAAGGTCTGCCCTTATTTGTCCGTGACAGTGCACAGAAGCTTTTCCTGAAATGCCTGGTGTGTATAGTATGGTTGTCCATTAATCATAAGTTTACATTTAATGTCATACAAGTGCAGTTATTAAGTTTTCCTATAATCATAGATAAAACTGTTTTGAAGATGAAGCCCGATTCTCAGGATAAATACTAGACCTGCTACATAACTACTAGTGAACTAGTTGTACAACAGAACAGTTAACATTTTCACAGTAATTATTGTGTCATTGCTGAGAAATCAAACCAGTGTTTTATTTGCAGTTATATATTATCCTTATTTGGTAAATAATAATTGCTTATCTGCTTTCTACATGCAGGACACTGATCCGGAAGAAAAGCAGACTGCTGGTGTGAAGATGGGAGTCCTCACTGTTCTCGTAGATGATGGTGGACCTACCCCGTCTCAAATGGTCCACAGTATTGCTGTTGTTTCGGAAGAGACAATTGTACTCTCGGATCTACCAGACATTTCAACTGCATTTGTATACCTTTTTGGTCTACTCTATGCCTTGAACATTGAGTTTCCAAAAGAACACAAATACACTTTTGAGACTGTTCAGCACATCTTCATGGGACTTTCCACCAATTTCTCCCAGCGGGTCATGTGTTTGAAAACAAAGCTCTTAATCTAAGTGAGCATTGGCAAATTGTCCTAACGGATTTACAAGATGTCCCCATTTCATTTTCCTGCCTTCACCGCTGTTTGTGACTTGAACATTGAGTTCCCAAAACCAAACTAACCCAACTAACCCAACTAACTAACCCGACCAACTAACCCAACTAACTAACCCGACCAACTAACTAACTAACCAACTAACTAACCAACTAACTAACCCAACTAACTAACCCAACTAACTAACTAACCAACTAACTAACCAACTAACTAACCCAACCAACTAACTAACTAACTAACTAACTAACTAACTAACTAACTAACTAACCAACTAACTAACCCAACTAGCCAACTAACTAACTAACCCAACTAACTAACCCAACCAACTAACTAACCCAAATAACCCACATTCTTTATCTTTACAGTTAAAATGTTATCTAGTGACATGAACATCTTGCAACATTTTCAAAGACATGTTCTCACTCTTAGGGCACAAGCACCTTTTTTCTCTAACATGTTTTCACATTTGTCTTAAGCTGGCTTGCCTACTCGTTGTTGTAAGATTTCAAGGACTAGTTACTGCCACAATTGTTGTCTTGCAGCTTGTTTAAAGATGGAGCTGTTTTTTGTGTGTAAAGAGCCATATGAGCTTTTACTAAGTAGTGGAAGAGTTGGAAATGGTGTGATCCCTCACAGAGTTGTGTTGGGAGAAATCACTGGCTGTTTACATGCCTTTTGTCTTGCAAGATCTTTGGAAGCTTCTGTGATGTACAAACTTTAAAAAAGATACGTTTTACAGATTGTTCCTTTTACAATATCGTTGTTGTTGTTTGGTAACTGTTAGTGAAGATGGTTTTATAACTTGGATAACTTTGCCATTTGTTATTCCATAGCTGCTATTGTTTTTGACAGCAGGCTTATTCAAAGGGTGGTTTGCACATTTATGGATTTCA
Organism: Gobionotothen gibberifrons; assembly: GCA_943591055.1. Lineage (NCBI taxonomy): Eukaryota > Metazoa > Chordata > Actinopteri > Perciformes > Nototheniidae > Gobionotothen > Gobionotothen gibberifrons. Next base: position 11,094 of record CALSBZ010029052.1, read on the forward strand.
TCCACATTTGTTATGAACCCTAGCCTTATGGAAGAGTTTTAGTAATGGTGTATTTTCAATGTCTAGTTAATGTTACACATTAGCATATTCAGTATCATTCAAGTAGTAATCGTTTCAATCAGAACATACAACTTTTGGCAGCAATTTTCAAATAATGTAATTATACATCTATTTAGAAGTCTCGCAAAGATGACCTCTAAAATTACTTTATCTGAAATATATTTATTTATACATATTATGTAATTTTATATATTAAATATATTAATTTTCTGTAGTTTCTACAGAATGCAAGCAAATTCAACACTTTCGAACTGGAAATAATTTCAACTTGAATGATACACAACATAGTTTACAGTTTTAAGAATGTCTAATATTTGAATAAGAAATTCAACAAACTAGTATTTATTTTTTACAGTATTTTTATAACAGAATTTGTTGGCAATTCTAAGTTTGTAATACAAACCTGAAGTTTGTATACATTTGGTACATTTTCTGAAACAAAAATATTAACTTTGCACAACTTTCACTTAATGGAATTGTTAGTATGTAGTACTCAAAATAAGAAGTTTCTATACATATGAAAGGTACATTTTCTAGACCAAAAATAATAACTTGGCACAACTTTCACTTAATGGAATTCTTTGTATGTGGAACTCAAAGTTAGACGTTTTTAAACATAGTAAAGATACATTTTCCAAACTAGACTAAATATAATTAGTTGACTCAATTGAAAAGAGAAACTTACACATTTTAGTTGGCCTCAAAACATAACAATGTTGTGCAGCCTGTTGCCTTGAAATTTTGAGTTGTCCTAACTTTTTTTACAGTGCTGTTGCTCAATCGCCAGCAGCAGCCGCTGCAGGACACTTTCACCATGGCAGAGTTTGCTTCAACATCGTCTACCGGTCGCAAAAGAAAAACTGTAATGGAGCAAATTATGAAGAAAAAGAAAGTGGAAACTAGGAGAAAGTCAAACCAGAGTCAATATCGGAGTTGCTTTTCAACGATGCCGAATACTTATCAGCTCGGTGTGCTCCACACCAAGCTGATATGTAACGTTACCGCAGCCTGCGCTCGCCAGCTAGCCAGACGTAACATTTTTAATACATTTTCACAAAACAAACATGCTAGCTTCAAAAATATAAGCACTGACAATAACTTTGTTATACATTTGTTTTACATTCATTATCATGATCTTGGGTGTTGTTTTACATCTGATTGTTGCTCAAGTCTTCACTGAGGTCATGTGCGCGTTCATGTGTGTTGGAGGAGGTGCTCTGTAGGAAGTCTGAAGGAAGGGGCGGATTCTTTTCGGTTGTGTACTTTGGAATTTTTGTGCACTCAAGCCGGTTTCTCAAACTTACCTACCCCTCCTTTAATAGCTATGTTTTAGTGACGTTCAAGATCATTAAACATGACTTAAATTGTTAGTATAACCTTAAGAAATGAATTGCACATAATAATTCCCACGGAGCTGTGAGCACTTATGCATTTATGTGACGCTTTTCCACTCATCTTCCAGTTGTCGGTTTTCCCCTGTTGAAATCGACCAGCTGTGAAGGTGGGGGCGGGGCTTTTATACGCGAGTAAGTGAAAATACTTCAGCGTAGTCTGCTCTCTAGGGTCGGGACATCTCCAATCACAACAGAGCCAGCCATAACCAATCAGAGCAGACTGGGCTCTGGTTTCAGACAGAGGGTGAAAATAGGTGCTGCAGTACAGGGAGTATGAGAAAAATAAAGAGCTTTTTGACCATTGAAGCATGGAAACATGTCACAGTAGAGACACAAAACATATATGGACGAAATTAGCATAATGTTATGTGTGTATCACATCAGGTGTGACTGTGCCTTTAAGATGGCACCGGGAGTTTGGGGATGTGTGAACCGGATACAGTTGGTTTCTTGTTGTGTTGTCATGGGAGCGTGTGCAACAACGTGTTCAATAAACGGTCAACCTAAATGTCGTAGTCCATAGTCTTATATACAGTGGGGCAAAAAAGTATTTAGTCAGCCACCAATTGTGCAAGT